>VDFB02148980.1:87005-106561 GCA_007258455.2 Sequoia sempervirens | reverse complement strand
TATTCCTATCTTCTACCCATATATTCAATTCAAAACCTAGCTAGAGCTTTCATCAGTTCTCTCCCTACAAATGAGCCTTGAATTTCCTTTTATAGGACAGGGGAGCAACAAGCTTCGGGATCAAATGTAATTTCACCACAAATTTTCATTTGAACGAAATCTCCATTGCATTTGACTTTCATTTCAAAACTTCCTACACGTTGAATCTCAAGAAACATAGTGCATGAACTGGGGAAAGCTAAAGTTGTAACTACAATCAGAAAAGGGAACAAAAATTGTCATCAAAATCCCCTTTGTCGCTATCCATGCAAAAAAACCAGGAAACCAAATTTCCACGAAGGCACACAATCGACATCAAAATGTGCCACACACGCAGAACCAACTCCACCAACAACAACAACATCATCAACACAAAATTTTACATCCCACACAACTTCTTATTTACTTGCCACCCTGCCCTTACCAACACTCAAACCCCGGTATAGATGCCTGCTTCTAGTTGTTGCTAGAGGAGGAGAGGAAACCTCAGCCTCCTCTTCTTTCTTGTCCTTTCCCAATATGGTTCTAGTCTATCCGCTTGGGGTTTTAACAGCCAATGGCACCACAGATATCACTTCCTCATTAGAGGGCAGACCGTGATTGAAGCGAGGTAAATACTGACAGTAGTCAAAGTCGGTCTCGGTTACATCATCAGAAGTGTTGCTCGTAAGGTCAATGGGTGAGTGTTGGCATCTAGAGGAGCCATGCCCATACCTTATTTTCCTACCGACACTAGTAATAGAGCACACCGACTACTTGCCTTTGTCATCTACTAGTTGAGCAACAGCATCCTGAAATTGCAACCTTCTACTGCATCTAGTGGGAACAAGCCTGGGCTTGTAAAACAAAACACCTTCTTGAATAGCAGGACCAAGCTTTTGTGAGTTCAAATGAACAAACCTCCTTACTGACTTACTCATTTTCTCTTGTTAGACAAGCGCTCAAACTTGATTAGACTTATCCCAGAAAGTTCTCTAACTGCTACAAGAATGACACTATTAGTAGTTAATTCCTCTTGTATTTATTGTGCGAGGTAATGGCAACCTTCATCAATGCTTAGTAAAAATGCATGTGCAAACATGGCAATTTGGCGGCATATGTACTGCCACCGTTTAACTTGAGCTGCATGAGAATCCGCAGATCACCCTTCATGATTGCCAACAACATCTTCACACAGATTGAGATCGACGTGACTACACAAGCAAGGAATAATTCATTAATGCTTCACCAGTTGTACGATAAAATGACCACCATGTGCCATTTTCCAACTTTGAATACTGCCCGCTGATCTCCTGAAGAGTTGGCAGATCAAACGGTTTATCTTGGGCTAACTCGGTTTGACATCCAATGAAGCATCATTGACCTTCCTCATGACCAATAACATTAATCCATCTCGAAAACCAACTACCATTTCGGTAGGTCCTATGCACTTTGCAAACTGAACGGCTGGAGCTACGCATCGCAATCTCGTTGACCTCGTGGCTTTTAACTAACCTTCATCTTCCTCCTGCGAGCTAGCAGGGAACAGCAAAGATTTACATTAGCTTTTGATCTTGGTTGTCGATCTAAAACCACAGGTTATGAGCTCAATAGTGGAGATTGGGCCCCACATTCCATACAGGACACACATCTTCCTTTTGCTGACCTTACACCAAATAACAAGGCGACACCTTAGGTCTGCGAGTTGGTGGGGTACGATCGAGATCTTCTCCCATATCTTCGAATTTGAAAAACCTACACATTGCACGGTTAGTATTTAATGAAAGGCTTTGGCTAAGCCGTCAGCGACATGACCACTGGGCTTAATGGCTTAGGCTTACGTCACCGGATTAAAATTAAAACCCAACTTTGATTTTAATACTGTATCTCCTCCGCAGGGTTTTATTTCCTAAGTCTCGGTTGGCCCCATATTTCATCTTTTAAAAAACAACTTATGTCATTGTTTACCATTAGCCTGGTGATGTCCCCTCGTCCTTTTTAATCAATGTTTTATTTTGTAGAAGGGATCGAATTCGTGCTACCATTGATCAAATTGCCTTTGGATATCAATGGTTGCCTGCCATCGCGTGATCGGAAGCTGCAGGATTTTTACCGATTGCGATATTGCGGGCAGGTGCCATGTGTCCTTCTGGGGGATGAAATTGTGTGACCGCTGATCAACTACCGTTTGATCTCAGTCGTTCCCTACGATGGCCCAACCGTCGATCGCGATATCACGGGCAGTCACCACGTGTCTCATCTGATGAAGCCGAAAGAATAAAGGAAATACCGTGGAACATTAATTTGGCCTTAAATACATTAAAAGGCGGGTTACTAAAGTGATCTTAAGATGCACGTGATTCAAATCGATGGATGTGTTATAATCTTGATGGAAAAGCTGCTCAAGGGTTAATGATAGGGTCGATGACTGTGTTGAAGGAACGAGATCATTGATGCTCAAGATCTACGGTTGCCCGCCATCGCGTGATCCAAAGTTGCAGGATTTTTACCGATTGTGATATCGTAGGCAACCACCACGTGAACTTCCTTCATAGCGTATGGTATGGTGAGCCCCTTATGGCCATGTTGGCGATTGTGTTAGCCTGTTTTGATGGTAGTCATTGATGATTTGATCAAAATGAAGGATCGACAGCTCGAATTTAAATCTGCATCAAATATGGTTGGAGTCGTTCATGCAGCGCATGAGTGAGATTTAATGGTGGATGAGACATTTACTAGCACAATTTGATTGAAATAAAATCAATTCTTCTGCTTTATGTGTGTCACAAAGCATTCAGGTATTTTGTGAAGCAGTTTCAGAGTCGAGAGCAAGGTTGTGAACTCTGACAGCCAGAATTTGGGAATTCTGCGAAAAGAGCCTTGAGTTAATTTATGTGTTTCTCGATCACTTTGTGCTTAAATTAAGGAAAATATTTGTTGTCTTATCATAGGGATTGTTGATAAAAAAATTTAGGGCTATAGTTTATTTAAATTATGAGAAATTGCAATATTTTGTTTTGTAATTTCATATCTCTGGTTAGTCCTAGCTATTTGAAGTGTGAAGTTATAAGAAGCCCTAGTTTGTCCGAGATGGCACCACCCAAGCAACATTCTGGCCAGATTGACTATTTAAAAAGAAACCTGTATGATGATTTCTTGGATCAATTGCCCTTGTCAACGAATGATAGAAAGAAGGGATTGGTTCTGATGTGAGGGAAAATCCTGGGGGAGGGGTTAGTATACAATTGTTTCAGCATAGCCGATGTTAGGGTTCCTCTCACGGGTTTGGAAATGTTCAGATTGTGGTATGGACAGAGGAATTTTCCTCGCCCTTTTCAAATGGATGGATGTATGATATGGGGAAGCTGGTGGTACCGAATTTTTTCCCTAATGTAGACCTGCTTAGGGCAGTAGCTACAAGATATGACCCTGTCACACGGGTAATTAGGGATAATGATGGAAAGGTTTTGTTAAGCATTAACATAGATGATATTCAACAGATTTTTGACTTGAGTGAACCGAGTGAGGAATTAATGCCTATCAACTTTGAGGAAATGAAGCAGGAATATGCAAAGTTGAAATCTCTTTCCAGAGCTAAATTTCTTCCACCTCATCTGGCTAGGGCAAGAGGTTCAAGATTTCATTTCAGCCCCAGTGACTAGGAACCTTTCAGATTAAATTGTTTTGCAAATCATATCCTGGCCACTTTTTATTCATTGTGTCAGATTTTGGGTTTCAGTCCTGGTGTGGTGATGCCCATTGCATACATTTTCATGGGGTGAAAATACAACACCCTAACTTCTCTATCACATATGACTTTGCTTCTTTCTTGGCTGAGAGGATACATGAGGGGTTGTCAAAGCTACAGAAAAATGATACCGAAACTCAATTTTTTTGGTATTCTATGCTGATGCATATGTCTTTATTCAAGAATGTTGACTTCTTCTCTGAGAAGATGAAATTAAGGCAATCGGTTGATGGAGAAAGATTGACAATACAGATATGGGCTGTAGATTTATCTTGTAATAAGGAAAGCACTAGTTATGTGCAATTTGATAATTGTTTTGCTTCTAGATTGAGGGCTAGATTGATGGTGAATGTACCTAGGATTCCTGAGGAATTACATGATTTCCTCAGGCCAAAGGGGAGGAAGCCAAAATTAAAATTAAACCATAATTGGGGTGACATTATCCCATACCCAGTCAACATTGTTTTGAGGGTATATGGTTTTCAAGGAGCCGCTCATATACTGCCATACAATGTGCCACCAAGAGTGGGGTTTGCAGAATTTATGTGGCAGATAGGTTGCATCCATGAGGACAACCTCATAGGGAGGGGTAAGGGAACATTTTCCCCTAATTATACAGTGGTATCTGATTTTTCCTTTTCAAAAGGAGGCTAGGTGCACTTTGAGAAATTATTTGAGGATTATCATTTGAGATGTGGTCCAAAGTAGCAGCATGATCTTGAGGGTTTCTTTACCCTTTTTAGACAAAGAATAAAAGGCTAGCAAGTTTGTGCATGAGTTCAACTTACCTGAGGACCTGATCAGAAATGAGTTCGACCTAAATAAGCAAGAGTTGAACAAGGAGAAATGGATAGCTTATGATAAGCTATTATATATTGTGCACAACATGGATCTGAAATATGATCCACTATTGGAGTTCAGTCCCCACCATAAGAAAATTGATTTTCTGATAGAGAACTTCAAAGAGATTATGGGCACTTTGAGAACCAAAAAAGTAAACTTAGAGTTGATTCTGGGTGTACAAGAACAAGGTGCCAAACCATTTGAAAAAAGGTCAACATACCAGCCTACAAAAGAGTGGCTCATTTACAGGAGAAAAAAGGATAGTAGCAATGATGAGGAAGAAGTGGACAGAAAGGGGAAGCAAATTATGAAGTTTCCTTCACAACCAAGTCCAAAATTCAAAGTGTCTGGGGCAATTAAGATCATTGATTTAGAGTCATGACCAGAAGATAGTCCCCCATCACCACCACCTGATCCAAGCCCTAAAAAGAAAAGAACTGATCAACCACAGAAGAGTTTGATGGATGAAATTATTGTTACTGATCAGGACATGCAGGTTGGTATGCCTTCCCCTCCTAGGCCAGCTAAATTAGTTTTATCTGATTTAGATATGAAAGGAAAAAGTGTACAAGATGCAAGAATGAAAGAATGTAAGGAGTTTCTAGACAAAAATGCATTTGTAAAGACTCTTGTATTCTTGCAATTGGTATGGAGGATGAAGTTTGAAGAATATCAAAATAAATGTAAGGAGAGAAGAGAACTAAGACCTGACAGGTCAGACCAGGAGAATGATGAGGAAGTGAAAGATGAATTAATGGAAGAATTTAAGAACATCACTCCTGAGGAAGGAATAACATTGGTGAGTTAGGCTGGTGTATTGATTCTTCCTGAATGGGACATTGCAGATGCAGTGGCCTTTAATGCTATTATGAAGTCCAAGCATCCCTTGCAAGAATCTGAAGAAGAATTCAAGGAAGCACTTCAAGATTCTACTTTCAGTGAACAGTATGAAACCTTGGCAATTTGGGCATTGGCCCCACAAGGGAGAAAGCCAAATATTACAGACATTAATCCAAATTTCAGAGGGGGATTAATAATAAAGAGAGATTCAAAGACCTCAACCACTGAGGCCACTAGTTTAACTGTGAATGTGGCCAAATTGGCCCAAAAGACTATTGAAAGGGAGGAGGCTGAAAAGAAAGGCCTAATAGAGAAGTATAACCTTTTGATTGAAGAATACAACAAGATGCAACAGAGGAATGTTGAGTTGCAAACTATGGTGGAAAGGTTCAAGTATAGACAGATTGGGGAGACATCAAGTTCTCTAGGGACCAGTACATTACCTTCCACAGTAGGGTCAGTGCCTCTTGCTTCTCCAATTGTTTCCACACCAGGGTCTCCCAGTCAGAATCCTGCCTTCACCCCTTCTTTAGAGGAAATCGATGAAGAAACAGAGTACTCTATTGATCCTACAAAGAAGCAGCTCTTGCAAAGAATTGATGAGTTACAAGCATCTTTAAGGGTAAGTAACGAGGGATCTCTTTCAAAGAAAAAAGAGATTGTTACTATTTTTTTAAGGCATTTGAATGAAAATGTTGATAATAAATTGCTATCTATACATTCTTTATATTCTTTGCTATTAGATGCAATAAAGAATATTGATAGGGATTAGGAGGTAGTGTACCATTGATTGAAAATTGGATCCCTAGGGCCAGTGATCTGGATGTCATGTATAAGGCCTCAAGGTTTGATACAAACAATAGGCCCCAATCATTAAAGCTTACTCAAGTGTTAGTAAAATCATTGCAAGGTTTTCAGACCTTACCATATGACTAGAGTAGGAAGATTAGGGAGTTGGTCAAGAATTTCAATGATTGAGGTAACACATTGCTACCTAATATAATTGATGAGCAGAGGAAAATTAGGTCATTCCAGCAGTGGCAAGCTCAGGCAGGTGAGGTCATCAATAATCAAATTACATTAATTTGTGATGACTCAGATTATGACTTGTTGGTGAGCTGTATGGATAAAATCATTAGTACCAGTTCATTTTTGGAATCTTTTAAAAGAGATGCAAATCAAGTAGCAGTAAAATACACACCTTATAATGCCAAGGTGAATGAGGTAATTAATTTTGACTGGTCGATTGATGAAAAATATCAGGGGTGGGTAAATAAATATTTCGCTGAGGAGGAATAAAAGAATGAATTACTAACAAGTGGTAAATCAGATGTTGCGGTTACAACGACCTCCAATTTTTCTTTGATGGCGGTCTCGGCGTGGGTTTCTTGTGGTTTTTTGTTGTTGCCTCAATTTTCCTCAGCTAACATATTGATGAACGAGAATATTCTCCAGGGTGATGGCTGTTGTAACGATTTTTGGAATATCACCAGATGCTTCATTTGGCTGGTGACATGTGTACTTTCTGGCTTGATGCTTGTTTGCTCCTTCATTTTCTATAAGAAGGGTTTCAAGGCAAAAAGTACGGGTTAGCAAGTTAGATAATTTTTGGTTGAGTCTAGGTGAAGTTGTAGAGCAAATTGTAAAGTCTGATGGTTTTAGAGAGAAATACAATTTAGGTTCTAAGTTATTCTATAATCAGTTTTGAATTCATGGGGATTTAATGTTGTATAGCAGTACTAGCATTTGATTTGAAATGATAAATTCAAACTCATGTCTCTCCACTGTACATGCATATCCAAATTTTGAATAAGATGACTAAGGGTTGTTTCATTCATCTCACTGTTGTGGTGTGTATAATCTTTATTTTAGCTTTAATTCAAAGAATTAATTAAAATGCTTGAATGGGATTATAGGCGGATATGTTTTGTATAGGGAATTTGATAAGTAGTATTGGGTGAGAATGCATACTGATGAAATTGTAATGCAATATTGTCAGAGATCTTATATGTTATGTATTAAATCTGTCATAAACCTTTAGATGCTTATGAATTTGACTCCTGCAATGGATATATGGCATTGATCTAAGTTGTACTTATTTGTGTAGTTCAATAATTGTTTGTCTTTGCCTATAGCTTGCTACAAATTGCAAATTAATGACTATATTTTACTATGGATTGTGTTGTAGTTATCTCATGCTCCACATAGTTGATATTATCGGTGAACAACCAATTTTTTATATTATACTATTGTGTTGAGCTATTCAATGGGATTATCTGCTATGTGTTAATGTTGTTTATGATATTGGTGCAGGTTGTAAACACATTAAGGGATCACCTCCGGTCTTGCAGAGACCAAAGTGTAGGAGGCTTTTAAAGTCCTTCAGCTGGCTTAGGTCTTGATTGAATTGCCCATCCCATATAGATTAGAAGACCACACCTGTAAAAAACAAACAACACCCTCTACCTTTAACTCTAAACCCTAAAACCATTAACCCTTAAACTCTAAACCTTAAACCCTCTAATCTCTATCTCTCTCCCACTCTAAACTCTAAACCTTTCCCTTGTATTCTTTTATAATTTTATTATTCTTATTTATTTTATTTACATTTACAAATACACATACATATGCATTTATCAGTTCTCATTTATTTCTCATGTAGTTTAATAGTTTGATCAATTCTCATATTATATGTGTTGAAGACTTTAGAATTTCAATTACAATAATTTATGGATATGTTGTATCTATAACACTACAAAACCATATGCTCTTTGCATTTACACTTGCATTTAGAAATACACATTTATATACATAGATATAGATTTCTTTAATGATATATTGTATTTATTGTTCTAGGAGAGCATCCAGTAATTGCATTTACATTTACATTTAAAAATACATATACATATATACATACATACATATATACATACATACATGCATACATACATATATGTGTGTGTGTGTATGTATATCATTTATATTCAGTGTTCAGAAACAACCCATTAGGTTTGCACATGGATAAAAATTTATAAAATCAGATCTCTCATACATGTTTTGTTGAAACCTAGGCTTGAACCTCTCATTTCACATGTTTTTCTTCACAAAACTCTTGAGGACAGTAGTTATACCTTCTTTATTTATCATCCTACAATTACAATAGTATCCATGGGGCCTCTTACACAAGCTACAATAATCACAAAAAGTGTAAGAGCCCCTTTATATCATGTTTGGACTACAAAACCCTCAAAAATAGCGTAATTGGGTTGTATGCAAAGAAATGAAGCTTTCTAATTCAAATCAACGCCTTAAGCCCTCAAATAAGATTCAAATCAAAGCTAACACATATCTTTATGACATGGAATTGATTTTATATCAAAATATGGCTGCATGTGACCGTATAGTGTTGCATAACAGGAAAAATACAAAAAAATTGAAGAAAAACATAGATTTTTGAATGTCAAGAGCTTGTATTTTAAATCCTCAACCATCAACAACCATTACAATGATCACTTTATGACTTTAAAAGGCCTTTACATGTTAGCCACTGAACAACCACCTCTACAACTGACTTTTTAATCTTTTATGATCACATGAAACATAAAACACACTAATTTCAAGGTTTTTAACATCACTATTGAAATGTTTTAATTTTTTGACCTTTCAAACATTAAAAAGTACATCATTAAATTAATTATGTAATGGCATAAAAATTAAAAACATCATGAATTAATTATGTAACCACATAAGTCAAATATATTTCTATCAAAAAATTAATATCAAATAGATAATATAATCGCATAAATTATACATTTCAATGTCATTGATCTTCTTCTTCATCCAAATCTTTGTCTGTATCATCCGATCCAGATTCGACATTGTAAGGATTGGTCATATCATCATCATCATTATCAATATCAGTTTCGATAATGTCATCATCCACACGGATATCATCTTCATGAACATTAACTTCCACATCATCATGATCTAGTTCCTCCTCTTCGACATCTTCGTCGGGGACATTATCAACTAACTGTTGATCCTGATCATCATCTACATCATCTTCTAGTTCTTCGGTATCTTCTTCTTCCACCACATTATACTTTTCTGACCTTCCTCTTGGATCATGTCTAACAACAAATGACCAACCCGGTTTACCTGAAACCTCTGAGTAAAATACCTGCTCACATTGGCTTGAGAGAACATAGGGCTCATTTCCAGCTCGCTCGATCAACCTTGTATTAACCATGGTAAATCCATTATCATTTTCAATAACAGTTCTCTTAGGATCATTTTCATTCAATTGTAGCATGTACCATAGAACGACGAACAAAATTAATTTGAAGGACTTAAAGTTATACTCAAGTATATCATCCAAAATCCCATAGTATCGATTTTCTGAGACTTATGGATGTATGTTGCTTCTAGATGAAACATTAGTCACCTAAAAGACTGCAGTTATACCAGAATCACAAGTTTTCTTCATGTCATCCAACATTTTGATTCAAAATTTATGACTATTACACCACATAGCCTTGTGGTGTTTCACCTGCAATATGTCAAACATGTAAAAATTATTGCAATATCGTTAGTTGATAAACATACTTATTCTTGGCCGAATGTATGCAAAGAAAACAATCTCAACATATATATACATCTATATACTTGAAAACAATTAAATAATATGGGTGATTAATATATTTATACGTACATGTTTATCTCTTAAACCATATGCTAAATCAATTTCCCTTTGTGTAACATTGGAATCTCCATTACAATGAACTTCTTTAACCAATGAAACCACACCTTCCCATGTTAATGCGCGACCAAATTGTTGACATCATTTAATCCATACCATCATCCAATCAAGATTGTTGGCGATGTACAAATGTAGTACATCTCACTCTCGACCAACTGTATCAAAAAAATTGAAATTCACAAATGACATATAATTAGTTAAATACCACAGTATACGACCTTAATTTATAATTCATGTATATTGAAGATTAAAAATTAAATAAGTACAATATACATAAAAAGCATAAGTAAAATGTATTCCAATTAATCTCCATGACCATCTTATAATTACCTCTCACTTTCCTCAATCTACCTTTCCCCATCAGGTACTCCCCTTCGAATTTGTTAATAGAGTTGGGATCCCAAATACGATCTACATGGATCTTTGCTGCAAAGTTACGAAGATATTATTAATGTACACCATGGTCTGGTATACCATATATCCCTCCATCATAGAACCCTCAGGATGTGTTTTTTGTCTAACCAAAGCCTTCAAAAATTTCAAGTGTCTCTCAACCATCCACATTGACCTTGTGTGTACAGGTCCACACAATTCAATCTCCTCAACCTGGTGTATGAGGTAGTGTTCTTGTGCATTGAAAAATATTGAAGGTAGACACTTTTGCATTTCACACATTAGACGAGGAATTTTTGTCTTTTCCAATAATTTATATCTTCTTTATGGATTTCTTTAGATGACAACCATCTACAAGTGATTCAAGGCGCAAATATATTAACGAGATTTAACAAAAATATACATTATATTACATAACAAGTAAAACAAATGGAAATTATAAGATGTATACAATGAATTGAACAAATCTCGCTACTTACCTCATGTATTTTCCAAGATCATATATAACTTGCTTGACATTGTTGTCAAAGTTGTCTGGGAGAGATAGAGGTAGAATGTACTGCAACAATTATAAAGTGATCTTTTCATTATTTTTCCAAAAGTAGTAAACACAATACACTGAAAAGTACATGCATTACACAAGTGTATATAATATATCAGAATAATTACCTTAATGAAGGTATGACAATTATGCGTTTTCATCCCTGACCCAAATTCACCTTTCTTTGTTATTATATTGTTTATGTTTACAGCAAATCCTGTGGGAAATTGAATTTTTCATATGACTTCTTTTATAGTATTGTTTTGTTGCTCTGTTAATAACCAAGGAATGACACTTATATTAATTTGGTCTCCATCGCTATTTAATTGAATGACATTTTTCATTGCATGATTGGCTTCTTGAATGTCACTACAAATTTTGACAATTTTTTCTGTCATGCCTTTCATCCAATATTTTCCATAACGTTTATGTTATATTCTTTCCGATATGCATTGTATCAAACAAATGCACAGTTTGTGGCTGCTCATAGTAGAGAAACCTACTAAATTGTCTGGGATAACTTTTAAGTCCTTGTGGAAGCTGGTCATTAATGTCTTGACGACCTTCATGAAGCTTATAAGTTAAACAAATTAACAATGACAATCATTGTCAATTACAACATGAGTAAACACAACACAATATAAAAATATAAATTCAAAACATATCATATATGATAGATAAATAATTTGATCCGATATATAATTTGATGATTAATTCTATTATATTCCAACTTCCATAGGTGAGGTGACATTCTTCGTGGTTTTGATGTAGTCTCCTCTTTCCCATTGAAAAGATGTTTTTCAGTAGTTTGATACTTATGATTTCTATGGAGGAAGTGCCTATACTCATCAAACACCTACTTTTCTAAACTTGTTGAACGACGAGATTTCATCTTTGGACCACAAATTGGACATGCAAATTTTCCCTTTGTTTGAAGACCTGCAAGATGATATATAATTGGATTTAATATGTCAATTTTTATAATTATATATAATGAATAGATTATTTTAAAACATGCATGATATCTTTACTCTATCAAATTAAATGTTGTTAGCGTATTTAACGCTATGCCCATACCTACAAAATGTGTATAGCCTCAAGGGTATCATGAAAGTCTGTCCATAAGCATTGCATGGAATTGAAATTGTCTTTGTTCTATTGGTCTAGAAACGTCATACATAGTGACGCCATTCCATAACTTTAGTAACTTATTGATAAGAGGCTTGATACATATACATTCATATTTTTAACTTGGTACTTACCTAGTTGAATGAACATAAACATTACATAATTATTATAAATAATTTTACCGCGAATATATATAAATTAATGTACATACTATTGAATAAAAAAATACAAGCCACATATAAACAAATAAAAACAAAATGAGATGCTACTACATTAAAGAAAAATGATGTTAACAAATACCTGGAACAATCATCGACAACATTATGTGCTCCCTCTTTATTGATATCCATGGAGGAATGTTATTGTTGATAACAAAAATAGGCCACACCAAGTAAATAGATCTCAACTCTCCAAATGGATTGACAACATCCACTCCCAATGAAAGCCTGAGATTACAAGGTTCTTATTTAAAGTGTGACCATTTTTCCTCCATGTCCCTAAATGCGGAACCATCCACAAGCATTCGAAGAATATCATCTCCACTTCTATTATGTGCATGGTAATCCCAAATTGTGCTAAGCTTACACTCAAAATAAGCGCTGCATAATGCGGAATAATAGGAATATAAAAGAACCTTATGCAGGCACCTTTTTGTTATTAGTTGATCTCGCTTAATATCTTACTCACATGACTCCGAAAGCATTTTGTTGCAAATCTCTGTTGTTTATGATATATAATATGACTACGGATGATGCATCTATTGCTTGATACTCCATTCTCGATATCTTCTATAATGGTAGATAAATATCGGTATGAGCGAGGTAAAATATTTGATGGTGGTAACAAAAATTCACCAATCAATCTACAACAAAAAATAATTTGTTAATATAAAGAATATTAATGGTACATATTTCATCCTTTATTTATTAGTGATGAACTAACAACAATTAAAATAGATGAAAAAAGATGACATATATGACATACCTTAACATCCATGAGATTGATATGTTTGATAAACCATTCATAACCTTCAATTTCAATAGCAACAATACAACAAAGAGAAAAGTTGTTTAAGAGCTTTCATAAGGCTCAGAGTGCCTCTCTCAAGCATTGTAAATCATGAACATCATCAAAGTCATCTTGATCATCATGATCGCCTCGCCACTAAATGTGTCATGGATCAATGTATTCGCATTCATCATCTTCTTAACTGTGGTTTTCTAGCGCATGATCATCTCTTCCCATAGGGATCATTAACTTTATCTTGATATTCACAGCCCATGTTCGTCCTTGCAAACCACATTCTTCGAGCTGTGATAATCCATATCATCTGCCCTAGGGTGCCCCACCTTTATAATAATGATATACACAAATAAACCATGATCATGATCAAGTGATTATATATATATATAATGTTAAAATGATATAAAAATTTACAAATTCAATCAATATAAACACATATAATGAACTTACCAATGGACGATAATCATGCCCCCTCAACGGGACTATGTTGCCTACAATACTAGCCAAGCAGATTAAAAGTCGCCTCTGTTTTTAATCCCTGTACCATTTAAAAAGGACAATAACATTTCCCATCACCCTTTCTTTTCAATCTAGCCCACAATCTATCAAGTGTCTCTTTTATTTTGTTCTTAGGACTAATATTATCCGACATGATTTTTTATTTCTACTAAGCTTGGACTATTTAGATCTTCAAAAAATATCAAACTCTACACCTCCTAATAATTTTAGTTCATAGATGTGCAACATAATCTAATACCTTGATATTTTACACCAAAAATTTGGCATGCAACCACCCTTGCAAAAGAGAAGATAGTCCTGGGTTAATGACCTAAAAACACTTTAAAATGCTAATTCCAAAAATTGTCAAATTTGATTTTACTATGATTTCCAACCTAAGTAAGACTCCTAAAAATCATAATATTGAACTTGGATCGCAAATTTCCTAAGCAACAATGGAGGTAGTGAGCTAGTAAGAGCAAGTGACCCATTCCTAAGGAGCAATAAGTCGAACTGAATACATAATGTCAATTTCCATTTATTTTAGTTAAAGATGCAATGTGTCACTTCTTATGATGAGTTTATCCCTAGGGCCCTCAACATTGAGAGAGCCCTAATAAAAAACAACAGAATCATTGGTAAGACCATGATTAGGGTACAAACCTTAGGCCTCCGTAGAAACATAAACAATAACTATATGGATTAGTAAGGCTGCAATACCGTAAAGATTGAGACATTGTAGGTATTAAAAATCTTTGCAATCTAAAGATTAGAGCCAATACCGGCTATTAATTATGTAGCTTAGTGACATTTGTAAATGCAATCTACGGTAAGAAGAATGAGAGTCACTTGAGATGTGACAGTCAAAAATAGGCTAAGTAGTGACAAGATAATAAAGCTCAAAACCTTGCATAGTAAAGTGGAGATTTTAACAGTGAGTTTCCTTACCCCCTTGCTGACCTTAAGGGTTTTTCAAATGTTTTTGGTAGTGTTAGACAAAGAAAATGCAATCAGGGAATGACTGTCCAAATGAAGTAACAGTGGTAATCATAGGTTCAATGTTTCTTCTTAGCCATTAATGTATAATGAAGGTAGTGGATTGCATGTTTGAACAGTGTTTTGAGACTCATCAAAGATGGGAGAATAGTGAATAATACCTTGTGAACTGTGAAGTAGTGTCAATAAGGTTGAAGGATCTTAAGAGCTACAATACCATGAAACAATGAGTCCCCTCTAGTAAGTAGGCAGTCTATAGGGCATAGTTTGATTTTATAGAAGGATGCTCATGAAAGGAATCTTCAAGTGATAGTGAGTGAGCTATTTGAGATTGCAGCCAGGGTAAATACCCAGCCTTTAAAGGAAGTTAGCAAAGCAAGAATATGCAAAAAAATCAAATCGTACACAACAAACAATTCACAATGTTATCTTCCATAATGCCTTGAGTTTAAAGACAAAAATCTCATTGTATCTTCATGATGAAAGTGGTGACCTTAATGGTCAATCACTGGCAACCATGATTTTAAAACATGCTATTGTGCTTATGGAGGGAACATTTTAAGCAAGGTAGTGAGTGGTGGTTTGGAAACAATGGAAGGTATGAAAGAATTGTTTTATATGCATACTATGTAGTCTAGCTTAAGACACCGCTCTTAGAAGAGAGGATTGAAGGTGATTATGGAATTAAGGGTTACCATGAAAAGGATTAAAGCAAAGATCTAGGATCTATTTAAAAAGCCGTCATAAAGGCGATATTAAAGAGCCACGAAAAGTTCCCCGCAGTAGCTGGAGTAATGAATATAGTGCCAAAGAGGATAAGCAGGATGGGGTAGATTTAGAGATCTCCAATATCATCTAATTGGGCAGGAAATGTACCAAATGAAGTTATTTTTAATTAAAAGAAATCATTCTAAACCCTATATAGGATACATTGATACTTCAAAAGACTCTGAAGGAATTTGAGATTATGCAAATATATGTCAAGCAACATTCATAAGGTTTAGAAAATCTTGATCACTCTCTAGAATAGCCCATTAAACATGGGTTGTGCTTGAATGCACTACATAATTGATATATAACACAACCACTCTACATATCAACAAGAGTTATAGTCTCTTTATTGTAGCAAGAGGTAATCACTCTTCATCATGCTATAATTACATCCCAACCTATTAACTCGAGATAACTCAATGCACCCAATGATGATTGACACCTACATTATACAACCTCGAATTAACTACATTATAGAGTTCCTCCATTTCTATCACAACATAGCCACATTAAATTGTGGTCACACATGAATGCATCATGTATTTGTTATACATTGAACGCCATGCCATACAGTTTTGACTCATTAGGAGTTATATGGATCGCTATACCATACCACAAGAATCGCTCCTTGGTTGTGATCTTATGGTGATTCCACACAACAAAATCTGGACATGAAATTCTCAAAATCTTAAACCTCTACAAATGAAATCTGATAAGATGTTGCTTTAAAATATGATTTTCAAACCTGGAACTACAAATCTAACTTCACAACTGAATTCTGCAAAAAGACAATGACTACCCTCAACCTGGCGATATCTTCTTGAATTTTTTCTGATTTTTCCAAAGAAAATCATCCTTAGTTCTCCACAAACTGTCTCAAGTAGAGCAAAACACTGCCGCAATAAATCAGGCGTGAACTCACTTTTCTTTATGTCGGCCACAATTTGATTTTTTTCTATTTTTCATGTTTGTCGAAAATTCAACAAAAATGATAGCCGACATTTCGACGAACATCGGGGATAAACTTTCAAAAAATTGAAAATTACACATCAAATTTTACAACCACCCGACGATACATCAAATTATACATATTTCGTCGGATTTTGTAGTCAAATGAGTTAGTGCTTACTACAAAAATTATTCTTGTCGACAACAACTTTTGCACTTCTTTCATAATTAAGGGCTCAATCAGGGCATTCACTGGGCATTTCTTTTGATGGAAGGGCTTCGCTTCAGGTTTCAAGGGGATAGAATGTGTCATCACCAAGGTATCAAAGGTTTTCAAGTCTTCGTGCCCCCAAGCAATCACTGTTATAGCTACTTTTAGCACTGTTAGGATTTTATCTTGAATGTGTTTCAGGCAATTTTTTCCAATAAACACATTTCTCTCAAGGCCCGTATCTACGAGGTTGACTAACTCATACTTCCCTCCATCATTATCTATAGGTAACCTCGTGCTCGAGGGTCAGAGTCAAAGATTCTTTCCAGTGCTACCATTCCCTTGGAAATGTTGTTGGTTTTTAGGTTAATTATTCCCTCTATGTCACAATTTTTCAAGATCACAGTCCCCCTGATCTCTGTCTAATTCATCGATAATATGTCCCTCAAAGACGTCAAAACTTTCCAAGAAGGCAAGTATATGTTGGTTGTCATCAAAGACCTAGAAATTTCAAACATTGTCTAGAATGGTTGGGATCGAAACTAACTCCACTGAGAATCTTTCCAACTTAGAATCTTGCATGGGTTCCAAGGTACTAGCAGCAATAGCAAATTTTCAATTTGGTTATCTTCTCTGGGAATCAATTTTATTCCAAAAGCATATCAAAATCTTCTATTAGATTCCATATATTGTTCCTGTATGCAGCCAACCTCTTGTTATGGCATGTGTATTAACTGCAAACCTACTTGACAATTACTTTTGAATCTCCCATGACTGCCAGAGTTGTAACATTCTTCTGATGCACAAACATTAGTCCTCTGGCAAGCACTTTGTACTCTGCCACATTATTGGTACAACCGAACTGCAACCTGTAAGAAGCAAATTACGTTTTCCCTTTTGGGTTTGTTAGTTCAACTCCAACTCCACTCCCTGTTTTAGACTTGGAACCATCGAATTTGAGGATCCATAATTGATCCTAGGCTGGGATTTCTTTCTTAGGGTGAGCTGAAGGTGATTGCTTGCAAGAAATAGGTGGCAACTCAGACCAGTTCAAGACCTCTAGACCTGGGGACTGTTGTGGATAACGATCATTAGAAATTTCACTCAGATTTAGAACATGTGTAGACGCTACTCCTTGCATCTGATCTTGATCAACGGTTTTACAGTTGGTTATTGTTTTGAGCAACCCCTTTGGAATTGGAAGGTTAGCAAGGGTGGGTGTGTCAGATAATTTTTGAGAATTTTCAAACTCATCTCCCAAATCAGAAAAAACTTGGGCATATCCGGTTAGGGAAAGGACTTCTTCCTATGTACTATTGGTCTGTATCAAAATAGTGGCATCTCTAGCCTCAAATGAGAACTGATTCAGAGGTGTTTCAGGGTGGTGTTCACAGGTTTCTGCTGACTAACACACATGGTTCAAAATGTTTATACAAGTTTGACATGTCAACTTAGAATGACTCTGGTAATGGATTTTGCACCAATTAGGGAGTAGCAAACTCCATAAATCAACCTCTTCTCCCAGAACCAGTCTATCCTATTGCAATTTTCTAATTAAAACCTACTGGTTGACAGTGTTCATTGGGTCACTATGCTCTAAAGGTTGTAGGTCATCAGAATTGAATATTAAAAAGGTCATGATTTCCTCTCTCCTATACACTCCTACCTTGGTTTCAAAATAGGCTACTTCATTAGGACAATCATACTCAATTATCATATGTTTGAGATGAGGCTCACTTTCAATCCTAATATGTGTTGCTACCCCTTTCCATGGAAGCCACATGTGTGAGAAGTACAAGGACAGATAACCCCCAATTCTTTTCATCAAGTCCTGGCTTAAAAGCATGTTGTATGTCTTGGGGATATCAGCTACCCGAATATCCATATAAGTCTGGATCCGCAGGTCTAATCCAATATGCACATGTATGTTTTTTAGTTCCCCTATCACATTGACCTCAGTTTTTTCTAACTATATTACTTTCTTATGAGTCTGAACTGGATTTAAACCCAACTTTTTGCAAATGGAGAAAGGCATAACATTACCCGAGGCTCCGGAATCCAAGAGGCAGTTATGTAGATTCTTTCTGAAGATTCTCAGACTTAAAAGGAATGGTAGGGTCCCTATCTTGCCTTTGTATAGGACCGCATTCATGTCAATAGTTGGATTCACCTTATTCTTCCCTTTTGAATGATCTACGTCTTCCAAATCTCTCAACACGATGTCGTGTTGGGCGGGGCACCACTTCAGGATTTCAAAGAATTATAGCGAGGTCTTTTGTTTCTGCATTTCCGAAATAAAATTAAATTCCACATCATTTTTCATTTGATATTTAGGAACAAAAGATGAGTTACCTTTATTTTGAAATTCAGGTGGGTACTGGAGGTGGGTTGTTGTCAGCATTCTAGTTAGGGGGAACCATAGTGTTAGGAGGGGCAGATGTTGTGAACGACCCTTTATTCTGATTCCTCAGAAAATGACCCCCTTTGGCTTGGAAGGCCTGAGCATCATATACATCATCCTCTAGTTCATTTTCCTCTTGTATGGGGAAAGGAGATCCTTCCTCATAAATTTCATAAGCCATGGTTGTATCTGTGGATCTACCACTTTTGTTGGTAGCACCCTGCAGTGGGGCGTCTGCTTGTGCAATCTTGACCATTTTCTCCATCTCTACGCAATTAACTTTAGAATTTGTTGCAGTGTCATGCAACCTACACCAATTAGTCATGAAATTTAGGTCTGCAATGTTTGTAGTCTGTGGTTTATCCTCATTGGCTTGATAATTGTGGGGAACTCTCCCATTGTTTGGTCCAGTGTTCCACTACCTATTATTATTAGACC
>VDFB02148980.1:0-86905 GCA_007258455.2 Sequoia sempervirens | reverse complement strand
TCCTTTGTAAATAATTGTAAACTTATGACTCCATTTAAGAATTTAATTGATTTTCTTGAATCAAAGCAAAAACATAGACACAATTGAACAAATTCTCAAAAGAAGAATGCCAACATCATTAACATTTCATTTAAAATTCACTCAAATCCACATAAGGAGAGAAAATATATTAGAATTATATGTTTATTCATGCTTATAAGTCATATCTGCATACAATTTAAGATAATTTGCATATATTCATCCAAAACTCAAAACAGGCTATCTATTATATTCCTATCTTTCTACCCATATATTCAACTCAAAACCTAGATAGAGCTTTCATCAGTTCTCTCCCTACAAATGAGCCTTGAATTTCCTTTTATATGGCAAGGGAGCAACAAGCTTCGGGCTCAAATGTAATTTCACCAAAAAAATTCATTTGAACAAAATCTCCATTGCATTTGACTTTCATTTCAAAACTTCCCACACGTTGAATCTGCAAAACATAGTGCATGAACTGGGGAAAGCTAAAGTTGTAACTACCATCAGAAAAGGGAACACAAATTGTCATCAAAATCCCCTTTGTCGCTATCCATGCAAAAAAAATAGGAAACCAAATTTCCACGAAGGCACACAATCGACATCAAAATGTGCCACACACGCAGAACCAACTCCACCAACAACAACAACATCATCAACACAAAATTTTACATCCCACACAACTTCTTATTTACTTGCCACCCTGCCCTTACCAACACTCAAACCCCGGTATAGATGCCTGCTTCTAGTTGTTGCTAGAGGAGGAGAGGAAACCTCAGCCTCCTCTTCTTTCTTGTCCTTTCCCAATATGGTTCTAGTCTATCCGCTTGGGGTTTTAACAGCCAATGGCACCACAGATATCACTTCCTCATTAGAGGGCAGACCGTGATTGAAGCGAGGTAAATACTGACAGTAGTCAAAGTCGGTCTCGGTTACATCATCAGAAGTGTTGCTCGTAAGGTCAATGGGTGAGTGTTGGCATCTAGAGGAGCCATGCCCATACCTTATTTTCCTACCGACACTAGTAATAGAGCACACCGACTACTTGCCTTTGTCATCTACTAGTTGAGCAACAGCATCCTGAAATTGCAACCTTCTACTGCATCTAGTGGGAACAAGCCTGGGCTTGTAAAACAAAACACCTTCTTGAATAGCAGGACCAAGCTTTTGTGAGTTCAAATGAACAAACCTCCTTACTGACTTACTCATTTTCTCTTGTTAGACAAGCGCTCAAACTTGATTAGACTTATCCCAGAAAGTTCTCTAACTGCTACAAGAATGACACTATTAGTAGTTAATTCCTCTTGTATTTATTGTGCGAGGTAATGGCAACCTTCATCAATGCTTAGTAAAAATGCATGTGCAAACATGGCAATTTGGCGGCATATGTACTGCCACCGTTTAACTTGAGCTGCATGAGAATCCGCAGATCACCCTTCATGATTGCCAACAACATCTTCACACAGATTGAGATCGACGTGACTACACAAGCAAGGAATAATTCATTAATGCTTCACCAGTTGTACGATAAAATGACCACCATGTGCCATTTTCCAACTTTGAATACTGCCCGCTGATCTCCTGAAGAGTTGGCAGATCAAACGGTTTATCTTGGGCTAACTCGGTTTGACATCCAATGAAGCATCATTGACCTTCCTCATGACCAATAACATTAATCCATCTCGAAAACCAACTACCATTTCGGTAGGTCCTATGCACTTTGCAAACTGAACGGCTGGAGCTACGCATCGCAATCTCGTTGACCTCGTGGCTTTTAACTAACCTTCATCTTCCTCCTGCGAGCTAGCAGGGAACAGCAAAGATTTACATTAGCTTTTGATCTTGGTTGTCGATCTAAAACCACAGGTTATGAGCTCAATAGTGGAGATTGGGCCCCACATTCCATACAGGACACACATCTTCCTTTTGCTGACCTTACACCAAATAACAAGGCGACACCTTAGGTCTGCGAGTTGGTGGGGTACGATCGAGATCTTCTCCCATATCTTCGAATTTGAAAAACCTACACATTGCACGGTTAGTATTTAATGAAAGGCTTTGGCTAAGCCGTCAGCGACATGACCACTGGGCTTAATGGCTTAGGCTTACGTCACCGGATTAAAATTAAAACCCAACTTTGATTTTAATACTGTATCTCCTCCGCAGGGTTTTATTTCCTAAGTCTCGGTTGGCCCCATATTTCATCTTTTAAAAAACAACTTATGTCATTGTTTACCATTAGCCTGGTGATGTCCCCTCGTCCTTTTTAATCAATGTTTTATTTTGTAGAAGGGATCGAATTCGTGCTACCATTGATCAAATTGCCTTTGGATATCAATGGTTGCCTGCCATCGCGTGATCGGAAGCTGCAGGATTTTTACCGATTGCGATATTGCGGGCAGGTGCCATGTGTCCTTCTGGGGGATGAAATTGTGTGACCGCTGATCAACTACCGTTTGATCTCAGTCGTTCCCTACGATGGCCCAACCGTCGATCGCGATATCACGGGCAGTCACCACGTGTCTCATCTGATGAAGCCGAAAGAATAAAGGAAATACCGTGGAACATTAATTTGGCCTTAAATACATTAAAAGGCGGGTTACTAAAGTGATCTTAAGATGCACGTGATTCAAATCGATGGATGTGTTATAATCTTGATGGAAAAGCTGCTCAAGGGTTAATGATAGGGTCGATGACTGTGTTGAAGGAACGAGATCATTGATGCTCAAGATCTACGGTTGCCCGCCATCGCGTGATCCAAAGTTGCAGGATTTTTACCGATTGTGATATCGTAGGCAACCACCACGTGAACTTCCTTCATAGCGTATGGTATGGTGAGCCCCTTATGGCCATGTTGGCGATTGTGTTAGCCTGTTTTGATGGTAGTCATTGATGATTTGATCAAAATGAAGGATCGACAGCTCGAATTTAAATCTGCATCAAATATGGTTGGAGTCGTTCATGCAGCGCATGAGTGAGATTTAATGGTGGATGAGACATTTACTAGCACAATTTGATTGAAATAAAATCAATTCTTCTGCTTTATGTGTGTCACAAAGCATTCAGGTATTTTGTGAAGCAGTTTCAGAGTCGAGAGCAAGGTTGTGAACTCTGACAGCCAGAATTTGGGAATTCTGCGAAAAGAGCCTTGAGTTAATTTATGTGTTTCTCGATCACTTTGTGCTTAAATTAAGGAAAATATTTGTTGTCTTATCATAGGGATTGTTGATAAAAAAATTTAGGGCTATAGTTTATTTAAATTATGAGAAATTGCAATATTTTGTTTTGTAATTTCATATCTCTGGTTAGTCCTAGCTATTTGAAGTGTGAAGTTATAAGAAGCCCTAGTTTGTCCGAGATGGCACCACCCAAGCAACATTCTGGCCAGATTGACTATTTAAAAAGAAACCTGTATGATGATTTCTTGGATCAATTGCCCTTGTCAACGAATGATAGAAAGAAGGGATTGGTTCTGATGTGAGGGAAAATCCTGGGGGAGGGGTTAGTATACAATTGTTTCAGCATAGCCGATGTTAGGGTTCCTCTCACGGGTTTGGAAATGTTCAGATTGTGGTATGGACAGAGGAATTTTCCTCGCCCTTTTCAAATGGATGGATGTATGATATGGGGAAGCTGGTGGTACCGAATTTTTTCCCTAATGTAGACCTGCTTAGGGCAGTAGCTACAAGATATGACCCTGTCACACGGGTAATTAGGGATAATGATGGAAAGGTTTTGTTAAGCATTAACATAGATGATATTCAACAGATTTTTGACTTGAGTGAACCGAGTGAGGAATTAATGCCTATCAACTTTGAGGAAATGAAGCAGGAATATGCAAAGTTGAAATCTCTTTCCAGAGCTAAATTTCTTCCACCTCATCTGGCTAGGGCAAGAGGTTCAAGATTTCATTTCAGCCCCAGTGACTAGGAACCTTTCAGATTAAATTGTTTTGCAAATCATATCCTGGCCACTTTTTATTCATTGTGTCAGATTTTGGGTTTCAGTCCTGGTGTGGTGATGCCCATTGCATACATTTTCATGGGGTGAAAATACAACACCCTAACTTCTCTATCACATATGACTTTGCTTCTTTCTTGGCTGAGAGGATACATGAGGGGTTGTCAAAGCTACAGAAAAATGATACCGAAACTCAATTTTTTTGGTATTCTATGCTGATGCATATGTCTTTATTCAAGAATGTTGACTTCTTCTCTGAGAAGATGAAATTAAGGCAATCGGTTGATGGAGAAAGATTGACAATACAGATATGGGCTGTAGATTTATCTTGTAATAAGGAAAGCACTAGTTATGTGCAATTTGATAATTGTTTTGCTTCTAGATTGAGGGCTAGATTGATGGTGAATGTACCTAGGATTCCTGAGGAATTACATGATTTCCTCAGGCCAAAGGGGAGGAAGCCAAAATTAAAATTAAACCATAATTGGGGTGACATTATCCCATACCCAGTCAACATTGTTTTGAGGGTATATGGTTTTCAAGGAGCCGCTCATATACTGCCATACAATGTGCCACCAAGAGTGGGGTTTGCAGAATTTATGTGGCAGATAGGTTGCATCCATGAGGACAACCTCATAGGGAGGGGTAAGGGAACATTTTCCCCTAATTATACAGTGGTATCTGATTTTTCCTTTTCAAAAGGAGGCTAGGTGCACTTTGAGAAATTATTTGAGGATTATCATTTGAGATGTGGTCCAAAGTAGCAGCATGATCTTGAGGGTTTCTTTACCCTTTTTAGACAAAGAATAAAAGGCTAGCAAGTTTGTGCATGAGTTCAACTTACCTGAGGACCTGATCAGAAATGAGTTCGACCTAAATAAGCAAGAGTTGAACAAGGAGAAATGGATAGCTTATGATAAGCTATTATATATTGTGCACAACATGGATCTGAAATATGATCCACTATTGGAGTTCAGTCCCCACCATAAGAAAATTGATTTTCTGATAGAGAACTTCAAAGAGATTATGGGCACTTTGAGAACCAAAAAAGTAAACTTAGAGTTGATTCTGGGTGTACAAGAACAAGGTGCCAAACCATTTGAAAAAAGGTCAACATACCAGCCTACAAAAGAGTGGCTCATTTACAGGAGAAAAAAGGATAGTAGCAATGATGAGGAAGAAGTGGACAGAAAGGGGAAGCAAATTATGAAGTTTCCTTCACAACCAAGTCCAAAATTCAAAGTGTCTGGGGCAATTAAGATCATTGATTTAGAGTCATGACCAGAAGATAGTCCCCCATCACCACCACCTGATCCAAGCCCTAAAAAGAAAAGAACTGATCAACCACAGAAGAGTTTGATGGATGAAATTATTGTTACTGATCAGGACATGCAGGTTGGTATGCCTTCCCCTCCTAGGCCAGCTAAATTAGTTTTATCTGATTTAGATATGAAAGGAAAAAGTGTACAAGATGCAAGAATGAAAGAATGTAAGGAGTTTCTAGACAAAAATGCATTTGTAAAGACTCTTGTATTCTTGCAATTGGTATGGAGGATGAAGTTTGAAGAATATCAAAATAAATGTAAGGAGAGAAGAGAACTAAGACCTGACAGGTCAGACCAGGAGAATGATGAGGAAGTGAAAGATGAATTAATGGAAGAATTTAAGAACATCACTCCTGAGGAAGGAATAACATTGGTGAGTTAGGCTGGTGTATTGATTCTTCCTGAATGGGACATTGCAGATGCAGTGGCCTTTAATGCTATTATGAAGTCCAAGCATCCCTTGCAAGAATCTGAAGAAGAATTCAAGGAAGCACTTCAAGATTCTACTTTCAGTGAACAGTATGAAACCTTGGCAATTTGGGCATTGGCCCCACAAGGGAGAAAGCCAAATATTACAGACATTAATCCAAATTTCAGAGGGGGATTAATAATAAAGAGAGATTCAAAGACCTCAACCACTGAGGCCACTAGTTTAACTGTGAATGTGGCCAAATTGGCCCAAAAGACTATTGAAAGGGAGGAGGCTGAAAAGAAAGGCCTAATAGAGAAGTATAACCTTTTGATTGAAGAATACAACAAGATGCAACAGAGGAATGTTGAGTTGCAAACTATGGTGGAAAGGTTCAAGTATAGACAGATTGGGGAGACATCAAGTTCTCTAGGGACCAGTACATTACCTTCCACAGTAGGGTCAGTGCCTCTTGCTTCTCCAATTGTTTCCACACCAGGGTCTCCCAGTCAGAATCCTGCCTTCACCCCTTCTTTAGAGGAAATTGATGAAGAAACAGAGTGCTCTATTGATCCTACAAAGAAGCAGCTCTTGCAAAGAATTGATGAGTTACAGCATCTTTGAGGGTAAGTAACGAGGGATCTCTTTCAAAGAAAAAAGAGATTGTTACTATTTTTTTAAGGCATTTGAATGAAAATGTTGATAATAAATTGCTATCTATACATTCTTTATATTCTTTGCTATTAGATGCAATAAAGAATATTGATAGGGATTAGGAGGTAGTGATACCATTGATTGAAAATTGGATCCCTAGGGCCAGTGATCTGGATGTCATGTATAAGGCCTCAAGGTTTGATACAAACAATAGGCCCCAATCATTAAAGCTTACTCAAGTGTTAGTAAAATCATTGCAAGGTTTTCAGACCTTACCATATGACTAGAGTAGGAAGATTAGGGAGTTGGTCAAGAATTTCAATGATTGAGGTAACACATTGCTACCTAATATAATTGATGAGCAGAGGAAAATTAGGTCATTCCAGCAGTGGCAAGCTCAGGCAGGTGAGGTCATCAATAATCAAATTACATTAATTTGTGATGACTCAGATTATGACTTGTTGGTGAGCTGTATGGATAAAATCATTAGTACCAGTTCATTTTTGGAATCTTTTAAAAGAGATGCAAATCAAGTAGCAGTAAAATACACACCTTATAATGCCAAGGTGAATGAGGTAATTAATTTTGACTGGTCGATTGATGAAAAATATCAGGGGTGGGTAAATAAATATTTCGCTGAGGAGGAATAAAAGAATGAATTACTAACAAGTGGTAAATCAGATGTTGCGGTTACAACGACCTCCAATTTTTCTTTGATGGCGGTCTCGGCGTGGGTTTCTTGTGGTTTTTTGTTGTTGCCTCAATTTTCCTCAGCTAACATATTGATGAACGAGAATATTCTCCAGGGTGATGGCTGTTGTAACGATTTTTGGAATATCACCAGATGCTTCATTTGGCTGGTGACATGTGTACTTTCTGGCTTGATGCTTGTTTGCTCCTTCATTTTCTATAAGAAGGGTTTCAAGGCAAAAAGTACGGGTTAGCAAGTTAGATAATTTTTGGTTGAGTCTAGGTGAAGTTGTAGAGCAAATTGTAAAGTCTGATGGTTTTAGAGAGAAATACAATTTAGGTTCTAAGTTATTCTATAATCAGTTTTGAATTCATGGGGATTTAATGTTGTATAGCAGTACTAGCATTTGATTTGAAATGATAAATTCAAACTCATGTCTCTCCACTGTACATGCATATCCAAATTTTGAATAAGATGACTAAGGGTTGTTTCATTCATCTCACTGTTGTGGTGTGTATAATCTTTATTTTAGCTTTAATTCAAAGAATTAATTAAAATGCTTGAATGGGATTATAGGCGGATATGTTTTGTATAAGGAATTTGATAAGTAGTATTGGGTGAGAATGCATACTGATGAAATTGTAATGCAATATTGTCAGAGATCTTATATGTTATGTATTAAATCTGTCATAAACCTTTAGATGCTTATGAATTTGACTCCTGCAATGGATATATGGCACTGATCTAAGTTGTACTTATTTGTGTAGTTCAATAATTGTTTGTCTTTGCCTATAGCTTGCTACAAATTGCAAATTAATGACTATATTTTACTATGGATTGTGTTGTAGTTATCTCATGCTCCACATAGTTGATATTATCGGTGAATAGCCAATTTTTTTTTATATTATCCTATTGTGTTGAGCTATTCAATGGGATTATCTGTTATGTGTTAATGTTGTTTATGATATTGGTGCAGAGGTTGTAAACACATTAAGGGATCTCCTCCCTTGCAGAGACCAAAGTGTAGGAGGTTTTTTAAAGTCCTCGCTGGTCCAGGTCCTTCAGAGTTGCCCTTGATTGAATTGGCAACCCCATAGGTAGATTAGAAGACCAACCTCAACAGTTGTAAAAACAAAACCAACACCCTCTACCTTTAACCCTAAACCCTAAACCATTAACCCTTAAACTCTAAACCCTTAAACCTCTACCCCTATCTCTCCCCACTCTAAACCTAAACCTTTTCCTTGTATTCTTTTATAATTTTTATTATTCTTATTTATTTTACACTTACATTTACAAATACACATACATATGCATTTACTGTTTTCATTTATTTCTCATGTAGTTTAATAGTTTGATCGATTTCATATTATATGTGTTGAAGACTTTAGAATTTCAATTACATTAATTTATGGATATGTTGTATCTATAACACTACAAAACCATATGCTCTTTGCATTTACACTTGCATTTAGAAATACACATTTATATACATAGATATAGATTTCTTTAATGATATATTGCATTTATTGTTCTAGGAGAGCATCCAGTAATTGCATTTACATTTACATTTAAAATACATATACATATATACATACATACATATATACATACATACATGCATACATAATAATGTGTGTGTGTGTTATGTATATCATTTATATTCAGTGTTCAGAAACAACCCATTAGGTTTGCACATGGATAAAAATTTATAAAATCAGATCTCTCATACATGTTTTGTTGAAACCTAGGCTTGAACCTCTCATTTCACATGTTTTTCTTCACAAAACTCTTGAGGACAGCAGTTATACCTTCTTTATTTATCATCCTACGCTCTATTCATGCATCCTACAATTACAACAGTATCCATGGGGCCTCTTACACAAGCTACAATAATCACAAAAAGTGTAAGAGCCCCTTTATATCATGTTTGGACTACAAAACCCTCAAAAATAGCGTAATTGGGTTGTATGCAAAGAAATGAAACTTTCTAATTCAAATCAACACCTTAAGCCCTCAAATAAGATTCAAATCAAAGCTAACACATATCTTTACAACATGGAATTGATTTCATATCAAAATATGGCTGCATGTGACCGTATAGTGTTGCATAACAGGAAAAATACAAAAAAATTGAAGAAAAACACAGATTTTTGAATGTCAAGAGCTTGTATTTTAAATTCTCAACCATCAACAACCATTACAATGATCACTTTATGCCTTTAAAAGGCCTTTACATCGTTAGCCACTGAACAACCACCTCTACAACTGACTTTTTAATCTTTTATGATCACATGAAACATAAAACACACTAATTTCAAGGTTTTTAACATCACTATTGAAATGTTTTAATTTTTTGACCTTTCAAACATTAAAAAGTACATCATTAAATTAATTATGTAATGGCATAAAAATTAAAAACATCATGAATTAATTATGTAAACTACGCATACAAGTCAAATATATTTCTATCAAAAATTAATATCAAATAGATAATATAATCAGACAATTATATATTTCTAATGTCATTGATCTTCTTCTTCATCTGAATCTTTTGTCTCACATCCGATCCGATTCGACATTAAAGGATTATTATATCATCATCATCATTACCGGGTTACCGCCTGAATAATGTCATCATCCACACTAATATCATCTTCATGAACATTAACTCCTACATCATCATGATCTAGTTCCTCCTCTTCGACATCTTCATTAGGGACATTATCAACTAACTGTTGATCCTGATCATCATCTACATCATCTTCTAGTTCTTCAGTATCTTCTTCTTCCACCATATTATACTTTACCGGCCTTCCTCTTGGATCATGTCTAACAACAAATGACCAACCCGGTTTACCTGGAACCTTTGAGTAAAATACCGTCACATTATTTATAACATAGGCTCATTTCCAAATTACCGATCAACTCAGACATGTAAATCCATTAATGTTTTCAATAACAGCCTTCTTGTGATCATTTCATTCAATTGCAGCACGCACTATGTAATCTACTAACAAATTATTAATTTAAATAGACTTAAAGCTTATACCAAGATATCATCCAAAATCCCATAAGTATCGGGATTTTTCCAGGATTATTGGATGTAGTCGTTTTGATGAAACATTAGTCAATTAAAAGATCATAGCTATACCTGTAATCACAAAGCTTGGGCCGCCATCCAACATTTCGATTCAAAATTTACGACTATTACAATACATAGCCTTGTGTTTCACCTGCAATACGTCAAACACGTAAAATTATTGCAATTATCGTTAGTTGATAAACATACTTATTCTTGGCCGAATGTATGCAAAGAAAACAATCTCAACATATATATACATCTATATACTTGAAAACAATTAAATAATATGGGTGATTAATATATTTATACGTACATGTTTATCTCTTAAACCATATGCTAAATCAATTTCCCTTTGTGTAACATTGGAATCTCCATTACAATGAACTTCTTTAACCAATGAAACCACACCTTCCCATGTTAATGCGCGACCAAATTGTTGACATCATTTAATCCATACCATCATCCAATCAAGATTGTTGGCGATGTACAAATGTAGTACATCTCACTCTCGACCAACTGTATCAAAAAAATTGAAATTCACAAATGACATATAATTAGTTAAATACCACAGTATACGACCTTAATTTATAATTCATGTATATTGAAGATTAAAAATTAAATAAGTACAATATACATAAAAAGCATAAGTAAAATGTATTCCAATTAATCTCCATGACCATCTTATAATTACCTCTCACTTTCCTCAATCTACCTTTCCCCATCAGGTACTCCCCTTCGAATTTGTTAATAGAGTTGGGATCCCAAATACGATCTACATGGATCTTTGCTGCAAAGTTACGAAGATATTATTAATGTACACCATGGTCTGGTATACCATATATCCCTCCATCATAGAACCCTCAGGATGTGTTTTTTGTCTAACCAAAGCCTTCAAAAATTTCAAGTGTCTCTCAACCATCCACATTGACCTTGTGTGTGTTGTGTCCACACCAATCTCTCAACCCTTGCATGTATAAATTGCTCAGTATTGAAAATATCGCACTTTTGCATTTCACACATTAGACGAGGAATTTTTGTCTTTTCCAATAATTTATATCTTCTTTATGGATTTCTTTAGATGACAACCATCTACAAGTGATTCAAGGCGCAAATATATTAACGAGATTTAACAAAAATATACATTATATTACATAACAAGTAAAACAAATGGCAATTATAAGATGTATACAATGAATTGAATAAATCTCGCTATTTACCTCATGTATTTTCTAAGATCATATATAACTTGCTTGACATTGTTGTCAAAGTTGTCTGGGAGAGATAGAGGTAGAATGTACTGCAACAATTATAAAGTGATCTTTTCATTATTTTTCCAAAAGTAGTAAACACAATACACTGAAAAGTACATGCATTACACAAGTGTATATAATATATCAGAATAATTACCTTAATGAAGGTATGACAATTATGCGTTTTCATCCCTGACCCAAATTCACCTTTCTTTGTTATTATATTGTTTATGTTTACAGCAAATCCTGTGGGAAATTGAATTTTTCATATGACTTCTTTTATAGTATTGTTTTGTTGCTCTGTTAATAACCAAGGAATGACACTTATATTAATTTGGTCTCCATCGCTATTTAATTGAATGACATTTTTCATTGCATGATTGGCTTCTTGAATGTCACTACAAATTTTGACAATTTTTTCTGTCATGCCTTTCATCCAATATTTTCCATAACGTTTATGTTATATTCTTTCCGATATGCATTGTATCAAACAAATGCACAGTTTGTGGCTGCTCATAGTAGAGAAACCTACTAAATTGTCTGGGATAACTTTTAAGTCCTTGTGGAAGCTGGTCATTAATGTCTTGACGACCTTCATGAAGCTTATAAGTTAAACAAATTAACAATGACAATCATTGTCAATTACAACATGAGTAAACACAACACAATATAAAAATATAAATTCAAAACATATCATATATGATAGATAAATAATTTGATCTGATATATAACTTTGATGATTAATTCTATTATATTCCAACTTTCATAGGCGAGGTGTCATTCTTCGTGGTTTTGATGTAGTCTCTTTTTTCCCATTGAAAAGATGTTTTTCAGTAGTTCAATACTTATGATTTCTATGGAGGAAGTGCCTATACTCATCAAAAACTTACTTTTCTAAACTTGTTGAATGACAAAATTTCATTTTTGGACCACAAATTGGACATGCAAATTTTCCCTTTGTTTGAAGACCTGGAAGATCATATATAATTGGATTAAATATGTCAATTTTTTTAATTATATATAATGAATAGATTATTTTAAAAACATGCATGATATCTACTTCATCAAATTAAATATTGTTAAAGTGTAGTCAAACGCTATAACATACCACAAAAATGTGTTAGCCTTGGGGCATCATGAATTGTCCATACAAGCATTGCATGGAATTGAAATTGTCTTTGTCCTGTTGGTCTAGAGACGCCATACATAGTGACGCCATTCCATAACTTTTAGTAACTCGTCAGATAAGAGGTCTGGAGCATACATTCATATCTTTAACTTGGTACTTACCTAGTTGGAATGAACATAAACATTACATAATTATTATAACAATTTTACTGCAATATATATAAATTAATGTACATGACTATTGAATAAAAAAAATACAAGTCATTATGCAACAAATAAAACAAATGAGATGCTACTACATTAAAGAAAATTGATGTAAAAAAATACCTGGAAAAATTATTGACAACATTATGTGCTCCCTCTTTATTGATATCCATGGAGGAATGTTATTGTTGATAACAAAAATAGGCCACACTGAGTAAATAGATCTCAGCTCTCCAAATGGATTGACACCGTCCGCTCCCAATGAAAGCCTGAGATTACGAGGTTCTTTTTTAAAGTGTGGTCATTTTTCCTCCATGTCCCTAAATGCAGAACCATCTGCAGAAATTCGAAGAATGTCATCTCCACTTCTATTATGTGCATGGTAATCCATAAATTGTGCTAAGCTTTCACACCTAAATAAGCGTTGCATACGTGGAATAATAGGAATATAAAAAAGAACCTTGCGAGGCACCTTTTTTGTTAGTTGATCTGTTTAATATCTACTAATATGACATTCCGAGCATTTTGTTGCAAATTCCTGTTGTTTATGATATATAATATGATCATTGGGACATGCATCTATTGCTTGATACTCCATTCTGATATCTTTCATAATGGTAGATAAATCTCAGTATGAGCAAGGTAAAATATTTGATGGTGGTAACAAAAATTCACCAATCAATCTACAAAAAAAAAATTATTCATATAAAGAATATCAATGGTACATATTTCATCCTTTATTTATTAGTGATGAACTAACAACAATTAAAATAGATGAAAAAAGATGGCATATATGACATACCTTAACATCCGTGAGATTGCTATGTTTGATAAACCATTCATAACCTTCAATTCACCAACAACAATACAATAGAGAGAAAAGTTGTTTGGGAGCCTTCATAAAGGGGCTCGTATGCCTTCTCAAGTACAGGTAAATCATGAACATCATCAAAGTCATCTTGATCATCATGATCAGCTCTGCCACTAAATGTGTCATGGATCAATGTATTCGCATTCATCATCTTCTAACCGTGGTTTTCTGCCGCATGATCATCTTCTTCCATAGGATCATTAACTTCATCTTTGATATTCACAAATTCCATGTTCGTCATTGCAAAACCACATTCTTTCTAGCCGATAATCCATATGATCTGCCCTAGGCACCCCAATCTTTATAATAATGATATACACAAATAAACCATTATCATGATCAAGGATTACATATATATATATATATATATATATATATATATATATATATATATATATATATAAAATCTTAAAATGATATAAACATTTACAAATTCAATCAATATAAACACATATAATGAACTTACCAATGGACGATAATCATGCCCCCCTTCAACGTGACCATGCTGCCTACAATGTTTTTCAGCTATTGTGACTAAAAGTCGTCTCGTCTTTAATCCCTTGTAATTATTGCAAGGACAATAACATTTCCCATCACCCTTTTTTTTCAATCTAGCCCACAATCTATCAAGTGTCTCTTCATTTTGTTCTGGACTAATATTATCTGACATGATTTTTCTTTACCAAGCTTGACTATTTAGATCTTCAAAAAATATCAAACTCACACTCCAATAATTTGTATTCATAGACAGGTAACATAATCTAATAATTTTGATATTTTACACCAAAAAAATTTGGCATGCAACCACCCCTGCAAAAGAGAAGATAGTCTGAAGTTAATGACCCAAAAAAACACTTTAAAATGCTAATTCCAAAAATTATTAAATTCTGATTTTACTATGATTTCCAACCGTTAAGACTCCTAAAATCATAATATTGAACTTGATCGCAAATTTCCTACAACAATGGAGGTAGTGAGCTAGTAAGAGCAAGTGACCCATTCCTAAGGAGCAACAAGTCGGAATCATCATTGCTAATGTCAATACTGATTTATCATTTTAGTTAAAGATGCAATGTGTCACTTCTTATGATGAGTTTATCCATAGGGCCCTCAACATTGAGAGAGCCCTAATAAAAAATAACAGAAGCATTGGTAAGAGCATGATTAGGGTACAAACCCTAGGCCTCGTAGAAACATAAACAATAACTATAGCGGATTAGTAAGGTTGCAATACCAGAAAGATTGAGACATTGTAGGTAATAACAAAATCTTGCAATCTAAAGATTGTAGCCAATAACAAGCACACTATGTAGCTTAGTGACATTTGTAAATGCAATCTACAGTAAGAAGAATGACAGTCACTTGAGATGTGATAGTCAAAAAGAGGCTAAGCAGTGATAAGATAATAAAGCTCAAACCTTGCATAGTAAAGTGGAGATTTTAACAGTGAGTTTCCTTACCCCCTTGCTGACCTTAAGGGTTTTTCAAATGCTTTTGGTAGTGTTAGACAAAGAAAATGCAATCAGGGAATGACTGTCCAAATGAAGTAACAGTGGTAATCATAGGTTCAATGTTTCTTCTTAGCCATTAATGTATAATGAAGGTAGTGGATTGCATGTTTGAGCAGTGTTTTGAGACTCATCAAAGATGGGAGAATAGTGAATAATACCTTGTGGACTGTGAAGTAGTGTCAATAAGGTTGAAGGATCTTAAGAGCTACAATACCATGAAACAATGAGTCCCCTCTAGTAAGTAGGCAGTCTATAGGGCATAGTTTGATTTTATAGAAGGATGCTCATGAAAGGAATCTTCAAGTGATAGTGAGTGAGCTATTTGAGATTGCAGCTGAGGGTGCAATACCCAGTCTTAAAGGAAGTTAGCAAAGCAGTAAATATGCAAGAAAATCAAATCATACACAATAAACAATTCACAATGTTATCTTGCATAATGCCTTGAGTTTGAAGACAAAAATCTCATTGTATCTTCATGATGAAAGTGGTGACCTTAATAGTCAATCACTGGCAACCATGATTTTAAAACATGCTATTGTGCTTATGGAGGAAACATTTTAAGCAAGGCAGTGAGTGGTGGTTTGGAACAATGGAAGGTATGAAAGAATTGTTTTATATGCATACTATGTAGTCTAGCTTAAGACACCATTCTTAGAAGAGATTGAAGGTGGATTATGGAACTCAAGGGTTACCATGAAAAGGATTAAAGCAAAGACTGAGATCTATTTAAAAGCCATGGTCATGAAGATATTAAAGATGTCACATGAAAAACCCTAGTAGCTGGAGTAATGAATACAGTGCCAAAGAGGATAGTGTGATGGGGTAGATTTAGGAGATCTCCACATTATCTAATTACAGGGAAATACATCATTTATTTATTTTTTTAATTAAAAGAAATCATTCTAAACCCTATATAGGATACATTGATACTTCAAAATCCTCTAAAGGAATTTGAGATTATGCAAATATATGTCAAGTAACATTCATAAGGTTTAGAAAATCTTGATCACTCTCTAGAATAGCCCATTAAACATGGGTTGTGCTTGAATGCACTACATAATTGATATAACACAACCACTCTGCATATCAACCAGAGTTATAGGCTCTTTATTGCAGCAAGAGGTAATCACTCTTCGATCATGCTATAATTACATCCTAACCTGTTAAACTTGAGACAACCTGAATGCACCCAATGATGATTGACACCTACATTATACAACCTGAATTAACTACATTATATGAGTGCCTCCATTTCTATCACAACATAGCCACATTAAACTTGGGTCACACATGAATGCATCATGTATTTGTTATAGCACAACTATGCCACATGACCAATAGAGTTATGGATCACATAATTACAGTCACAAGAATCGTTCCTTGGTTGTGATCTTATGGTGATTCCACACAACAAAATCTGGACATGAAATTCTCAAAATCTTAAACCTCTAAAAATGAAATCTGATGAGATGTTGCTTTAAAATATGATTTTCAAACCTGAACTACAAATCTAACTTCACAACTGAATTCTGCAAAAAGACAATGACTACCCTCAACCTGGCGATATCTTCTTGAATTTTTTCTGATTTTTCCAAAGAAAATCATCCTTAGTTCTCCACAAACTGTCTCAAGTAGAGCAAAACACTGCCGCAATAAATCAGGCGTGAACTCACTTTTCTTTATGTCGGCCACAATTTGATTTTTTTCTATTTTTCATGTTTGTCGAAAATTCAACAAAAATGATAGCCGACATTTCGACGAACATCGGGGATAAACTTTCAAAAAATTGAAAATTACACATCAAATTTTACAACCACCCGACGATACATCAAATTATACATATTTCGTCGGATTTTGTAGTCAAATGAGTTAGTGCTTACTACAAAAATTATTCTTGTCGACAACAACTTTTGCACTTCTTTCATAATTAAGGGCTCAATCAGGGCATTCACTGGGCATTTCTTTTGATGGAAGGGCTTCGCTTCAGGTTTCAAGGGGATAGTATGTGTCATCACCAAGGTATCAAAGGTTTTCAAGTCTTCGTGCCCCCAAGCAATCACTGTTATATCTACTTTTAGCACTGTTAGGATTTTATCTTGAATGTGTTTCAGGCAATTTTTTCCAATAAACACATTTCTCTCAGGGCCCGTATCTACCAGGTTGACTAACTCATACTTCCCTCCATCATTATCTATAGGTAACCTCGTGCTCGAGGGTCAGAGTCAAAGATTCTTTCCAGTGCTACCATTCCCTTGGAAATGTTGTTGGTTTTTAGGTTAATTATTCCCTCTATGTCACAATTTTTCAAGATCACAGTCCCCCTGATCTCTGTCTAATTCATCGATAATATGTCCCTCAAAGACGTCAAAACTTTCCAAGAAGGCAAGTATATGTTGGTTGTCATCAAAGACCTAGAAATTTCAAACATTGTCTAGAATGGTTGGGATCGAAACTAACTCCACTGAGAATCTTTCCAACTTAGAATCTTGCATGGGTTCCAAGGTACTAGCAGCAATAGCAAATTTTCAATTTGGTTATCTTCTCTGGGAATCAATTTTATTCCAAAAGCATATCAAAATCTTCTATTAGATTCCATATATTGTTCCTGTATGCAGCCAACCTCTTGTTATGGCATGTGTATTAACTGCAAACCTACTTGACAATTACTTTTGAATCTCCCATGACTGCCAGAGTTGTAACATTCTTCTGATGCACAAACATTAGTCCTCTGGCAAGCACTTTGTACTCTGCCACATTATTGGTACAACCGAACTGCAACCTGTAAGAAGCAAATTACGTTTTCCCTTTTGGGTTTGTTAGTTCAACTCCAACTCCACTCCCTGTTTTAGACTTGGAACCATCGAATTTGAGGATCCATAATTGATCCTAGGCTGGGATTTCTTTCTTAGGGTGAGCTGAAGGTGATTGCTTGCAAGAAATAGGTGGCAACTCAGACCAGTTCAAGACCTCTAGACCTGGGGACTGTTGTGGATAACGATCATTAGAAATTTCACTCAGATTTAGAACATGTGTAGACGCTACTCCTTGCATCTGATCTTGATCAACGGTTTTACAGTTGGTTATTGTTTTGAGCAACCCCTTTGGAATTGGAAGGTTAGCAAGGGTGGGTGTGTCAGATAATTTTTGAGAATTTTCAAACTCATCTCCCAAATCAGAAAAAACTTGGGCATATCCGGTTAGGGAAAGGACTTCTTCCTATGTACTATTGGTCTGTATCAAAATAGTGGCATCTCTAGCCTCAAATGAGAACTGATTCAGAGGTGTTTCAGGGTGGTGTTCACAGGTTTCTGCTGACTAACACACATGGTTCAAAATGTTTATACAAGTTTGACATGTCAACTTAGAATGACTCTGGTAATGGATTTTGCACCAATTAGGGAGTAGCAAACTCCATAAATCAACCTCTTCTCCCAGAACCAGTCTATCCTATTGCAATTTTCTAATTAAAACCTACTGGTTGACAGTGTTCATTGGGTCACTATGCTCTAAAGGTTGTAGGTCATCAGAATTGAATATTAAAAAGGTCATGATTTCCTCTCTCCTATACACTCCTACCTTGGTTTCAAAATAGGCTACTTCATTAGGACAATCATACTCAATTATCATATGTTTGAGATGAGGCTCACTTTCAATCCTAATATGTGTTGCTACCCCTTTCCATGGAAGCCACATGTGTGAGAAGTCCAAGGATAGATAACCCCCAATTCTTTTCATCAAGTCCTGGCTTAAAAGCATGTTGTATGTCTTGGGGATATCAGCTACCCGAATATCCATATAAGTCTGGATCCGCAGGTCTATCCAATATGCACATGTATGTTTTTTAGTTCCCCTATCACATTGACCTCAGTTTTTTCTAACTATATTACTTTCTTATGAGTCTGAACTGGATTTAAACCCAACTTTTTGCAAATGGAGAAAGGCATAACATTACCCGAGGCTCTGGAATCCAAGAGGCAGTTATGTAGATTCTTTCTGAAGATTCTCAGACTTAAAAGGAATGGTAGGGTCCCTATCTTGCCTTTGTATAGGACCGCATTCATGTCAGTAGTTGGATTCACCTTATTCTTCCCTTTTGAATGATCTACCTCTTCCAAATCTCTCAACACGATGTCGTGTTGGGCGGGGCACCACTTCAGGATTTCAAAGAATGATAGCGAGGTCTTTTGTTTCTGCATTTCCGAAATAAAATTAAATTCCACATCATTTTTCATTTGATATTTAGGAACAAAAGATGAGTTACCTTTATTTTGAAATTCAGGTGGGTACTGGAGGTGGGTTGTTGTCAACATTCTAGTTAGGGGGAACCATAGTGTTAGGAGGGGCAGATGTTGTGAACGACCCTTTATTCTGATTCCTTAGAAAATGACCCCCTTTGGCTTGGAAGGCCTGAGCATCATATACATCATCCTCTAGTTCATTTTCCTCTTGTATGGGGAAAGGAGATCCTTCCTCATAAAGTTCATAAGCCATGGTTGTATCTGTGGATCTACCACTTTTGTTGGTAGCACCCTACAGTGGGGCGTCCGCTTGTGCAATCTTGACCATTTTCTCCATCTCTAGGCAATTAACTTTAGAATTTGTTGCAGTGTCATGCAACCTACACCAATTAGTCATGAAATTCAGGTCTGCAATGTTTGTAGTCTGTGGTTTATCCTCACCGGCTTGATAATTGTGGGGAACTCTCCCATTGTTTGGTCCAATGTTCCACTACCTATTATTATTAGACCTCAAATTGTATCCCCTATTTTGGTTCTGATAGTTTTGGTTGGGGAAGTTCTTACTTTGAAAATTCCTTTGATTTTGATTGGCATTCTAATTGGAATAATTACCTTAGTTGGAATACTCTCCTCGATTCTAGTAATTCTGGTTCCAATTTTGATTTTGAGGGGGGTTATACTTGAGTTGTGCCATCTCATTACTCACCTGAGATAATTTTTTCTTTAGAGTTTCTAACTCTATTGTCAGATGAGTCGTACGCTCACTTTCTACAGTAGTTACAACAGACAGATGTGTCATGGGGTTGGATCCTCCAATATGATTATGAGAATTTTGAGCTTGCTAGGGAGAGTCTAGAGTCCCACTAGTAAAGAATGGTAATGGGGGTGGAGTTTGTAATTCAGTCGAAGGTTCATACACAAAATGGAACATCCATGGGACTATGTTGAACAAAGGGGTTGAATTAGGCATTTGATATCCTAACGAAGGGAAAATCCCACCAAAGCTCATTAACAAAGTTAATAGATCAACAAATATAAAGAAACATTATCTACAGATAATTCAACGAAAAAATGATTTTAGATTCATAATCTTTTATTGACTTTAATCAAATAACAAACATTTATGCATGTAAATGTTAATCAAATCTTATCAGATTGTATCCTAAAAGAACCTATGGAAATTCTAAGTTTGAAATTATGTTCTAGAATTCTAAGTCAAATTTATTTCTTTTGTATCAAATGTGTTGATTGCAGAACATTTATAGATTTCGATGTCTTGCAAATAAGGGAATGAAGTCCCATTTATATGTGGGAGACACGCCTCAAGGAGAGACGCATCTCATGAGAGGACGTGTCCCTTGAGCGCACGGGCTCCCTTAACAACCGAAACCATTCGGTGTTATCCATAGACTAAGATGTGTGTATTTAACAAACAACAATCATCTAATATGAATTCTGATTTATCCATTTGCAAATTTCGATCATCATCATCTCAAATTCGAATAACGTATTTGATGGTTTTATATTTTAAGAACAGTTTGGTTAAATATAAATGATGATGATGCATGAATGCAATCATCATTTATATCTGACCAAAGCTATCTTAAATCAACACTCCCTCTTAGCTAGGGAAGATATTCCAAATCAAATAAGTGGAGATATCACCTTCACACGTGATATTGAAGATATGATATTTTTTCTCAAGATTGTCAAGTCACATGACATTCTTCATAATCACATCTTCATTATGGTATGTGCACTGACATCAAGTCACATGATGTCTACCATAATAATTCATGGCATATCCACGGATATATATAGTTATCCACCATGATTATCTCTTAAGGATCACAATGATCTTCAAATGACATCAAGTCCCATGATATCCATCAAAGTTTCCAAGAGATACTATCATGACATGTCCACAGATATCAAGTCACATGATATCTATCATGATAGTTCAACTCATCATTGTAGAGTCATCACTTTACAATGTCACATACAAGTGTTCATTATTAGAAAGATCATCACCTTTCAATAATGTACACAGGGGGAGCGGGCCCATAAGGTCATGGAGTCACACACATGACAAAAGATTTTACACATTAAACATCTTTAAATATATTAGTACAACTTCTAAACAATTTTGAATTTCAAACATAATATCAAATTACATTTCAATCATACCAAGCTTCTTCCTGAAGTGTTCAACCTTGATTCAAGAGAGAGGTTTGGTGAGAATGTCTGTTGTTTGATCATTTGTACTAATATACTCCAACTAGATCACATTCCTTTCTACCATGTCTCTTACATAATGGTAGGGGATCTCAATGTGCTTAGATCTATCATGGAATACTGGATTTACAGAGAGTTTGATGCAACTCTGATTATCACAATGAATGATAGTAGGATTCAAGGGCTCACCAAAGAGTCCCACAAGCAATTTCCGGAGCCATACTGCTTCTCTTGCCCCCATAGAGGCTCAATGTATTCAACTTTTGTCGAGCTTTGAGCTACTGAAGACTGTTTTCTACAGATCCAAGAGATCATAGTCGATCCCAAACTGAAGCAACATCCTGATGTGCTTGTCTGATCAATTACACTTCCAGCCCAATCTAAATCAGAGTATCCATGTAGATCTAGTTGATTATTTTTGTAAAGAAGACCATATCCAATAGTGCCTTGAAGATATCTCAATATATGTTTCACAACCATAAGGTGAATTTCCTTTGGCTCACACATGAACTAGCTTAGAGCATTCACTGCATAGCAAATATCAGGTCTGGTGTTAACCAAGTACATCAATGATCCAATTATTTGTCTATATAGAGTGGTATCTACACACTTAGATTTTGCTACTACTTTTAGTTTGTGAAGGTTGGTTTCCATAGGTGTAGACATGGGTCTACAATCCAACATTCCAAATTTCTTCAGAATATCAATAGTATACTTCCCTTGGTTTAGTATGATGCCATTTGATTTCTGCCATACTTCTAAACCTAGGAAGTAGTGTAAGATGCCCAAGTCTTCCATGTCAAACTCTGAAGTTAGATCCTTCTTTCCTTGAGCAATGAGGTGATCTTCTCCTGTTATCAATAGGTCATCAACATATAAAATAATTATTAACATATCACCTTTGATTACCTTAAATTAAATATTTGGGTCTGCATCATTCTTGGAGAATCCTAGTCCCAAGAGGCGGCTGTCAATTCTTTCATACCAGGCCCTGGGTGCCTGTTTAAGTCCATAGAGTGCTTTCTTTAGTCTGCATACATGTGAGTCAAGTTTATGTATCACAAAACCTTCAGGTTGTTCTAGATAGACTTCCTCTTCAATGGTTCCATTTAGGAAGGCAGTTTTCACATCCATTTGATGGATCTTCTAGCCTTTAGCTACTGCAATGGCTATCACTGCTCTCACAGATGTGTAACAGGCAACAGGTGCAAATATTTCTTCATACTCAATGCCTTCCTTCTGTGAAAAACCTCTTGCCACAAAACGTGCCTTATGTTTTTCTATACTGCCATCAGCAACATGTTTGATTTTGAAGAGCCATTTAGAAGAGACAACATATTTCTCTTTTGGTCTAGGCACTATATCCCACACATCATTCTTTAGAATGGATTGATACTCTTATGTCATAGCGTCCTTCCATACTTGATGTCTGAAGGCTTCTGAAACACTGGTGGGTCCTGAATTTATGATTTCATTCATTAGAGCAACATAGCTTGAGAACCGTTTGGGTCTTTGACTCTCCCTAAATGTTCCTTTGGGTGTTGCATGATTCTCAGCTTCTTTGATCATCTTTCTAGCCCAAAGTGGCCTCTTCTTGTTGTTGTCATTTGCATTCTCATCTGAAGTAGATTGAAGTTCATTTGGCATTTCCTCAGGATACTCCCTCTGAATCTCAGGAGTAGGTTCCACTTCTAATACCCTAGGGGAATAATTTTCTATCTCACTAGAACTTCTTGCCCTTTTGAATGCAATGTCTTCTTCAAAGATGACATCTCTACTCAATTCAATTTGTTTCTGCCTGGGTATGAATATCCTGTAGGCCTTGGAAGTTTCACTATATCCCATAAATACCCCTTTCTTTCTGGAAGGTTCTAGGTTGAATCTCTTCTCCTTGGGCACATGAATATAGACTGGGCAACCAAAAATCCTAAAGTGACTAATATCAGGTTTTAGGCCAGTAAATGCTTCTTCAAGAGTTTTGTTATCTAAGTGAGAATGAGGACATCTATTTTGGATGTAGACAACAGCTCTAGAGGCTTCTGCCCATAATGAGGTTTCAATGTTCTGGTCAAGCAACATTGCTTTTGCAGCTTCTACAATGGTTTTGTTTTTCCTTTAAGCAACCCCATCTTGTTGAGGGTTGTAGGCTACTGTAAACTCCCTCTTAATCCCAACATTCATGCAAAATTCCTTAAAGATTTCAGAGGTGTATTCTTTCCCATTGTATGTCCTTAAGATTTTTATTTTCTTCCCAGAGAAGTTTTCAGTAAGAGCTTTGAACTCCTTGAACCTTTTAAGGATTTCTATTGACTCTTTACACTTAAGAAAGTAAATCCAGGTCTTCCTAGAGAAGTCATCTATAAATATGACATAGTATAGGAAGCCTTCCTTGGAGGGTACAAACATGGGTACACATAAATCAGAGTGGACCAATTCTAATACATTTTGGGTTTTTCTCAAGCTATTGTGAAAGTATCCCTTTGTATTCTTTCCTAGGGCACAACCTTTACAAGTTCCTTCATGAGTTGGTTTTAACTTAGGTAATCATGTTACAAGTTTTTCTATGGAAGGTAGGGCACGGAAATGAAGGTGTCCTAATCTTATATGCCAAATTTCATTTGAATCAGAAGTATCAAGGGTAAGGGCTTGCTTGACTTCAGTGCATAGTTTATAAAGATAACCTTGTCATACACCTATGGTTAGAGCTTTCTTTATAGTTGAGTTCTTAGGCCATGCCAAAACTTTTCCATCCATAAAGGTAACCCTATATCCATTGTCTTCAAGAGCAAAGATGGATATTAGATTCCTCTTTATTCCAGGTACGAATAAAACTCTAGTGAGTTGAAGGGAGAGACCAGATTTCAATGTGATGGAGCAAGTTCCAACACCTTTTACTGGATGTGCAGAATCATCCCCAATTGTTACTTCTTCATCAGTCTCTTCAGTCATAGTGTCTAAGTGTTCTCTAAACCCTATGATGTGCCTCGAAGAACCACTATCAATCACCCAGTTGTTGATATTGTTAGATACTTGACTTGATAAGGCTGAATAGAATACAAATTTCCAATAATCATGGTCTGAATTTGACTTTCCTACTTTAGCAAATGATGCTTGTTGTTTTGATCTGTCAGGGAACTTCATTGCATAGTGCCCATATTGATCACATCTAAAACATTGTACTTGAGAGATGCCTTTCCTCTTCTTGAATGATCCTTTTCCATGGGAATTTCTCTTTCTCTTAAATGATCCTTTCCCATAAGAGTTTTTCTTACCCCTTTTATTAGATGATGTGTTGAGCACTTGAATGTCCTCATCTATGGATTTTTGTTTGTTTTCTTTTGTTGAGAGTCTTTTTTCCTCTTGAAGGCAGTCTGTTCTTAGCCTATCAAACTTGGGGAGTTTAGATCTCGCACTTATTCCTTGAACAAATGACTCCCATGAGTTTGGTAGGCCTCCTAGTGCAATTAGTGTTAACTCTTTGCTATCAATTTGATATCCAATTGTAGATAATTGATCCCTTAGTTCAATGATCCTCATGAAGAATGCATTAATAGTTTATCCTTTGTTTATTTGGACATTGTTGATTTGCCTCTTTAATGCAAGAGTCCTACTGGTGTTGTTTATCTCATAGGTGCTCTCAAGGGATTTGAACATTAGATATGCAGTTTCATGTTTTTCTAGAATAGGTACTATGTGGTCCCTAACTGCATCTACTAAGATTTTCATGGCTTTTTCATTATTCTCAATCCATTGAGTTTTCTCAAGATCATCCTCTGGTTCCCTCTTGTTTTCTCTCACAAATGAGTCTAACTTATTTTCTTTGAGAATCATCATGATTCTGAATTTCCATGAGGTGAATTTGTTTGCTCCCTCAAGACGATCTTCAAATCTGATCACACTTGACATTATGAAGAATGTGATGTGAATTCGATTTTTCAAAAATACGAATTTTTTCTAAGTAATCTGATATCTAGATTTGATTTGGATTCACTCAACTTGGCTCTGATACCATGTAAATGTTAATCAAATCTTATCAGATTGTATCCTAAAAGAACCTATGGAAATTCTAAGTTTGAAATTTTGTTCTAGAATTCTAAGTCAGATTTATTTCTTTTGTATCAAATGTGTTGATTGCAAAACATTTATAGATTTCGATGTCTTGCAAATAAGGGAATGAAGTCCCATTTATATGTGGGAGACACGCCTCAAGGAGAGATGCGTCTCATGAGAGGACGTGTACCTTGAGCGCGCGGGCTCCCTTAACAACCGAAACCATTCGGTGTTATCCATAGACTAAGATGTGTGTATTTAACACACATCAATCATCTAATATGAATTCTGATTTATCCATTTGAAAATTTCGATCATCATCATCTGAATTTCAAATAACTTATTTGATGGTTTTATATTTTAAGAACAATTTGGTTAAATATAAATGATGATGATGCATGAATGAAATCATCATTTATATCTTACCGAAGCTATCTTAAATCAACAATGCACAACAACGCTCATTGGCATACGAATAACCATTATTCGTTAACATTATCACTATACTGAAAAACTTCTGAAAATAACATAAATTGCATTAAAGTTGTAAAAGAGTATTTCTGAGTATTTTGCATAAAAGTAGTAAAAACTAGTAAAACTATCTAAATCTCTCGTCCAGGCAGCCAATCTCACTTCAATTAGCTGACCTTTACAATAAGGAGAGAATTTTTACATATAGACAAAAATTATCACAAATTCCTCCCATCAAATTTCAAGATCCATAATCTGGGGCCCAGATCCACAATTGTAGGGACGCCCAGTTAACTCCAAAAATATGCATGTGTTGAAACTACTGTAGCTGAATAGGTGCACCACCTACTTCTTCAATCCAAAATCTGAACTGTGAGTCCTAACTTAGTTCCCTTCTTGATCACCATGTATTATTCTTGGTCTTCCAACCCTGACTCGCACTTATCCGTCGGTTCAAAATTGCCTGAAATTTTTATTGTCAAAAAGATAACTGAAATGCCTTCTTCACTTTTCACTCCCTTGAGGGGTCCCACGATACTCATCATAACTAGAGAAGACTTGTTTATGTGCATCATCATCCAACCCATCAACCCAACCAATTTTCAACATTGCTTCTTTGAATTTCTTCCTTGCTGCAGCAACTATGTCCTTCAGGTGGCAAATGTCTATGACTACCCACCGCATGTCAGTTCTAATGTCAAGAAGCCTATCCATAAGCGTCAAATCAGTAGTATCTCATTTTTTTATTATTCCATCAAGCCTTTCCTCCTAATCATCTTTTATATCTCCTAATGACTCAAGTCTCTGGTCAGGAGCTAAAATTTTACCAATTAATTTTGAAATGATCTCCTCAAAGATGCATGCCTGTTCCCATGTTTCGTGAATGTTTTTTAGCATGGAATTTCTTTGTTCAAGGAGATTTTGTGTTTTGAAGACAGATATATTAATGAATTTTGAAACAAAATTAGGGCCTTCATCCCCCAAAATCTATGATTGGACTAACTCATCATCGTAAATATTAGCAATCACCCTTAATTTCCCCAAGTACTCCCTGAGTTTTTCTTCCTCTACCCACCATGTCCTTATGGAGTCTTCCATTTCGCTAACCAACTTAAGGCCTGCATAATAACATTTAAATCCCTCCTCCACATTCCCATTTATATCATACTTAAAAACATTAAACCAATTATCAAACCACGTGGCTTTCTTTTTCATTTCATTAAGGCTATCCACCTCTTGTCTACTCATTAAAATAGGGGATTCTGATGGTGCAGGTTGTTCAGGAGTAGATGAAATTAACTCCTTTAGAAAGTTCTTCATTTTTCCCACCTCTTCCTTAAGCTCATCCTTGGCTTGTTTATCTTTAATCAACCCGGACTTGGTGGTGGTGGCAACAATGTCTATCAAATTTATCTGATGGCTTCTAGTATACTTTCCTAGATTAACAGTACTTATCTAATAATTTTCAGGCTGCAACTCTCTATCATCCTTTTCATCCATTGGGGTAGCAATTTCTTCTACCAAATCACCTTCAGCAATTAACTTAGTGGAGGGCGTGGACTAAGGCTTCTTCTATGACTTCACCTTATCTATTGTAGTCCTCATTTCATCCCATGTCACGTGGTGGGCTTGTACTTGATGCATCTTCTCCAAATTTAATTTCAACCAAGTGGGTGTAGTTGGCTGAGTGGCTACCTGTTGAACATTAGGAGGTGTTGTGGATGGAGGTGTAGAAAAAATAATTTCAATGGTTTGCTTAGAAGTAGCCCTTTGAAGTTCCTCTTGCTCCTTTTGTAATCTTTCCTGCTCTTTCCTTTCATTCTAAGCTTTTATCTCTTTTATCCTTCTTATTTCTTCCTCTCATTTAGCAGCCTCTTCTTCATCATTTAGTCTCTGCTGCTCCAAATCCTTAGCCCAAAGTTCTTCCTCTGCTGCCTTTTCTTGAACAGCCTTCAATTCTTGCTCACGAGCTTTTGCTTCCACTTTATTTAATGCCTCAACCACTTCCTCTTCTTGAGCTAGCTCCTCAATTTTCCTCTTTTGTTCTTCTTCTTGGGTGGCTTGTTCAACAACCAACTTTCAGTAATTATCCATTAGTTCCTTTTGTTCCCTTTCAGTTAGCACATCATTTAACTCCATCTTTGCACTATGTAGACTGCCCACTTCAAATCCTGCTTCCTCCTCCCCTAGTTCCTCTTCAACCTTCTTCAAATATTCCTCCCATTTAGGTCCTCCTTCTTGAGATGGAGTTCTTTCAAAATATGAAGAAATGTCTTCTATATCAACTACATAAGGTTCTTGTCTTTCAACAGTTACAGTTTTTGAAGTTGTTGGCATGGTAGAAGCACTTCCCTTAGTTTGTGGAGGAACAACATGTCCCTCTGCAAAACTCTCCTCACCAGGGTGAACAACGACCAAAGGTACATCAACAAAACTTGAAGTAACCCCTGTAGCAGCCACCTCATAAGTAACCTTTTCTTTACACAAAGCATCATCAATCTTATATAAAAAAAATCTCTTCTTCTATTTGTGGAGGCTCTTTACTGGCTACTTCCACCATTGCAACACCTTTATTCAATTTTTTATATTGTTTAGTCTCTACGGAGGAAGTGGGTTCACTGCTAGAACCTCATTTCTTTGAGACCCCAACTCTTGGTTCTTTTAAACGGAGTTGAATCCATTTCAAGCTTCTGTTTATCACTACCCGTGACACTTTTGCGATTTTAGTCTCTTCCTTTTCTGCCCAATTAATGGATTGTAAGCCTTTTGTAGCCACTCTGTATATATCATACTGGGGATCAAGAGTGATCCCATCATCTGTAGTGCCTTTAGGAATATCATTTTTAATATAAAAATCCCTCATCTAGGGAATTGTTAATCTCTCGTAACCCTTTTCCCTTCAAACTGATCCTGAAGGTTAGCCCAAAAGTCCTCAAGAAGAGGAATATGCTGAGTAAAATGAGAAGGATACAACGGATGCATTTACTTCTTAGGATCAAAATTCTTTTTGCTAGTATGCTACTACAAATTCAAAGTCTAAAACTCCTCTATTGTTGATTTAGCCATTACTAACAAAGAACAAGAATGAAATCCCAACTTCAAGGGAAAGGAATGAGCAATCATCTTATGTTGCAAAGAGAATACAACATTTACTTCCGCAACCTACCTAGAAAATTCCATAAGAATCCACCTGTCCCCACAACATCTTGACAACTTAAAAGGGTGGCCATCAAAGCCAAACAACCTAATGTAAGTAGACTTGGGGTATTGAATAAACCAATACCCCCATTCCTGAATAAACTCCATGGCTTCCCAAAATAATTGGAAACCAATGTCACCCGTGAGCTTATTTATAATCACATAAAGGAAAGCATCATTGACTCATTTAAAGTGCTTTTCTAAATCCTTTAACTCAAGTTGGTCGTAATACTCCCAAACCTTCTTTTGATCTGGGTCGTCATCCATTGACCCTTGAGTATTCAATCTAGGAAACCTTCCCATCCTTGCTACAAAATGAACTACATAAGAAGACATGTAAAATGTCTTAGTTTGTGTTACCTAGAGGAGTCGGGCATGAATGCTATCTGAAATGATTTTCCCCCAATCCAAGTGTTGCTTTCCATCTAGAATCAATTGGATGAAAGGAAACATCCAGTGTTAAAAAATATGAGAATTTGATTTTCCAAATGATCTGGCCAGTAGTGTGATAATATCTACTATGTCTTTAGAGAAGTCTGACCTCTTAGGATTGGGTGGCATCTTATTTACTATCTTCTTTTCCTTCTTGAGCCACCATTTATTGATAAACTGCTTGTTTCCTTCTACATCCTTGTTCCATAGTTCAAGTGTCTGAGCCTCAATCATCATCTTCATATCAAGGTAAGGAGGGAGGTCAAAGACATGTCTGATCATGGTTGGAGTTAAATCAATGATAACATTACCCTAAGCATCAATACATTGTCTCTGAGTAGGGTTATATGCCTTTGTAGCCATTAGGATGAACTCAGGACACTACACAGCTATAGGAAAACTAGCCACATCAGCTAGCCCTAATTTTGTAGTTCTCCTTGCTCTTGGGACAACATCCTCTGAGAATGTATCCTTGATGAACTACTCTAAATCCATATGTCCCACCAATGTGTCAGTTATGTTCATGACTTCAAAGTCAAATTTTGATGGAACTAGGTTCCCTTGATACTTCTACTTCATTGTGTAAGGAACTTGTTTAGGTTTTAATCTCTTTGATGTTCCCTTGGATGTTCCCTCAGTAGGGACTTCCTCAGTATGCAATTTCCTCAATATGTACTTCCTCTTCGGAGTCAGACATTTTGTTAGTTATCCTGCAATTTTCTGTTACTAGGAAAAGAAGAAAAATATATGAGGAGTAGCTTAAAAAATGAGCATTCATATGACATCCATATTCCTTCAAGTTAGAATCCAATCTAACAATTTAACTCATCATTTTCAAGCCTTGGGTTCAACACAGAACCAAGAACTTAGTCATTTTAAATCATAAATTGAATTATGTCGCGTGTCAGGATCGGGTCGTGACTAGGTACGATACCTATGTTAAAAGAAGTTCAGTACAATTCCAGAGTCTGACCTCGCAATGTTCAGGAGTTGGGATCGGGATCGAATCGTGAATAGGCACCTAGACATATGATAGTCAGGTATTAGTGCGAGGTTCGATCCCGCAGCGTTATCGGGAGTCGGGATCAGGATCGTGACCAAGAAGTGATAGTTCAACAAAATCAATGAATGGGATCATGCAGAGTTTTAATCCCAACTTTGAATCAGGGTGCAGGATTAGGTTGTCATCCAGAACCAAACCCATTCAAAATGGACAAGTGTTAGTAGCTTCGCGAGTTTCAAACCCGGTAAGACATCAGGTGTTGGGATCGAGACTTCGTCATGACTCAAGTATAAAAATGCATAATGGGAACAGGTCAAGTTTGAGTTTTAATCCCAACAACCTGTCGAGAATCGGGTTCGGGGTATTGTTAGGTCCATGTATCAATCAATGTTTTGAAGGTTCAGTGTCGAAACAACTTCTGACCTTGATGGTAATGCGTGGGTTGGAAGTAGGACTTGGAGGAACACCTTAGTCGACAATTTTAACCAAACTCATGGTCTCGATCCAACCCCCCAATCTTGATAGCTATGCAGGGATCGAACAAGTGGAGGAACAAAAACCGGACCATAGACAAGGCTAAGTGTTGGTTCGATTCCCGACTCTGATGGTAATGCGGGGATTAGGAATGGAAAGGGCGATGGATAACGAAGGCGATAATAAATATTATAATATCATAAAACATGCCTTCGTGGTCGGGGTATGTAAGGGATCAAGAATTTTCATTTTGTATTGATCGACATTTCAAAATCAACAATTAAACCAGTCTGACCCAATCATAGAGCAACACCCTAGACAACTAGGGCACAACGAGATGGACAAATCTCGCAACCAAGAGACAAGACGATGACACAAGAGCACGAAAGAAACGCCCAACGAACCCAACATGGGTTCAAGAGCGAAGGAAAATGCACCAAACGGTGCGAACGAAAACACAGAGTGGCAAAAGAAAGTTGAGCGAGGAAAAGAAAAAAACAATGAAAAGAAAACAAGAACAACACGGGAGAGAAAAAGCAACCAGAACAGAAGAAAAAACAAGAAAATGAGGACAAAAAGGAAACACGAACACCTACCTTCGAATGCACCCAAGAATTTTGGCAACATGTTGAAAAATTGCAGCGAACTCCTCAAAACCCTAGCTCTCTGTCGCTTTGGTTCTCGTTGCAAAACTCCTCAAAGCAGAATGGACGGAAATCGAGGAGTAGCGAGATTTAAAACCTGTTCGCGTGTGTGAGCGGTTATGGCATTAATGGCGGGTTGGTCGGGTCTCTGGATTCGAGCAGAGCCATAAATACTAGGCGCATGAACGAAGGTAAGTGGAAGTCGGGGTCGGGGAACGAATCGAGACCAAACATTCACTAGGTGCAAAGTTCAGTCGACTGCTCGTGGCCCGAAACGTGACGAACAAACAAGACAACACGTGGATTGGGAATTAGGTCTCAAGATGAACCTAGAACTTCGAAAAGTTCAAAGTGCAAATCATGATCCGAAGTCCAATCCCGAAAGACAAAAGGAAATGGGAACTGAGATCGAGACTCAAGAAGGAACAAGAACCTTCAAAAGATGCAAATTTCAGTCATGGTCTAAAGTCTGATCCTGACGTGAACAAAGACACAAAAGGAGTCGGAAGTCAAGATCGAGCCAGGAATAGGAACAAGAACTTTGAAAAGTTCTTGGTTCCAGTTCCGGTCCGAAACCTTACTCTGACACGAACAAAGAACACAAGGCAAAAGAGGGACTGGAACTGAGACATGCACAAAAACTTATACTTCGAAAAGCAACAAGTATGAGTGTCGTTATGCGGTCCGAACCCAAACGAACAAAGAAAAGACAAGGCAAAAGACGGCGTCGGGATCGGGAGATGAACAAGAAATTAAACCTTTTGAAAAATAACAAGTGCATGTTCCTTCCCGAAACCCAGACCCGAAAAGAAAAAGAAACAAGGACTTAGGAGGAAAAAGAACAACTCCTAAGACCCAAACAAGAACACCAAGGACAAACGAAAACGAAGGGGAACCCATTTTGACCAAAAACAAAATGGGGTGGTTATGCAAGGCATAACACCTAGTTCATGGTGTATAGAAGGTTTCCCAATCTAGGTATAAATGTTTCTATCTCTATTGAAACATGATGTAATAAGAGGGGAATGTTTGAAATATTACATCATAGTTAGTAAGTCATAATTAGTGTGTTAGTTATTAGTAGTAATAAAGCTTTCTATAAGGAGTTAGATGTAAGAAGTTTCTTCGTGGTTACAAATAAATACATGTAAACTCTTTGAGTCATCACTTCTAAATATGAATGTGGGGGTTTTAATTTCTTTGAATCATAATTGAGCTTCTAGACTTTATTTCTATTATGTTGCATAGTTTAGAAAAATTGTGAAAATTTGTGGGTTTATGAGGCTTAAGTGCTTTCCTTTTCTAGAAAAAAGGATTGGGTAAAAGTACAAAGTTGTGTCACACTTTTGGTCAACTTATTAGTGCAAGAGAATTTAAGTATCTCTAACTAAAAATTAATTTTGGTCTAACGTATGATCTTGTAAGAATCATTCTAACTAAATTAGATATGTCCATAACTTTTCCAACTAAAATTGTTGGCTAAATGCATATGTAGCACCACATTGAGGCTAATTTACCAAAATATATGCATATATGGGAAACTTGTTGTTTCAACAACCTTTACTCATGTAAATAACATTTTTTTAAAATATAAAATACTATTTTGTAAATCATTAAGTGTAGTTTTCAAAAAAATATACATTTTAATATTTAATTATTATTTTATTTTATTTTTATTATTTTTACTAAAAGTATGTTATCAACAAAAAATATTATGTTGATTACGATGTCACGAAAAATACTAAAACTTATAAAAATATTTTTTATAAATGATGCACTAGACAAAAGAATATGTACCAAGATGGTATGATTTTTTTTTCTATTTTAGATAAATAGTTAATATGAAAGTTGATGTTGAATGGAAACAATTGTGTTTTAATACAAATTTTAATATTTATTTAAAATGTACATTTATCAAAATATGAAAAAACTATATGCATCCACTAAAATTTCAAGTTATAAATACACAAAAAAAAATTGAAGAATAAAATCAATTTACTATATATAGATTGACATCTCATGTAACTTCATTTTCCAGTATTTATCAGCAACTAAATTATAGTGTCAATTTATTAAAAATTGTATTCAAATAATTTTTTATTTTTTTCCAAAAAAATACAAACATAAAATATACTAAAAATTGCACACTTTATTAGTTTACATCATTTCAAAACTCAAACATATATGCCACTTTTTAGTGATTCAAGTTTAAAAGTTGGATCAGTGTTGGTTGTTTCCTTTATAAAAGTGTGACATAACTTTGTACTTTTACTCGATTGTCATTTGAAAATGGTGTCTTCTTTTTATGAAAAAATATTCTAGTTCTACTAGAAAAGTGGATTACCAAGAAATTTAAAATAGGCAAAAGTTAGATTTTGTTACTGATAAATTTAGCGATGAGGATATGTTGCCTTCCCAAATCCCCAAATGAAGTCTTGAGGATTATATGGTTATCCCTACTAGTTCATGGTGTCCAACCTTGTTTTGATAATTCTCTAGGGTCCTCTAAGCAATATGGTGGGGTTATAAAATAAAATGATAATAATAAAAGATCTTTTGGCCCTCTTAATCTTGTTGTCAATTCCTTATCTAATAAATCTTCCTTGTAGAAAGGTGGTGGAAGTAAGGTTGAACGATTTAAGACATAAGGTGGTCAAGCAAACTAAAAAGAAAAATATTCTAGAAAATGTAAATATGACAAATATTGTTCAAAAATATTTTAAAGAAGGGGAAATAGAAATAGATGAGTTTAAACTTTGTGATTCAAAAGGATTAAAACAATTTGTACTCCCTAATTTAAAAGATTGATTGAGGGAGGGATAACGCTTTTTATTCTTTGAACCCTAGTCCTTTTGTGTTGATTGAAGGGTCCTACCTCGAAGGAATCAAAGAATAAGGGTACTAATATCCTAGCGAATGATAGTGATGTTTTGCTTCTTTTGACTAAGTGCTCCTAAGTTTAGTAGTTAAGAATAGATCTTTGCATCATTTGGATCAATTCTATTCCAAGTGGTTTTTCTCTAAGAGTTGATAATGGTGTTCTTGCAAGTTTTGGCATGGTTTCAATTATTGATTTTGTTTAAGTTGATTTTGGTTTTAATGTTAAGATTTCTCCCAATTGATGGTGGTAGTATTTTTGTTTCTCATGAGAAGGAAAGAATATCGATCTTAATGAAGTTGCATATGATGTTTTTGATGAGGAAAAGAAGGTTTTCATGGGACCCAAAACCCATTACAAGAAGGTTTTGAAGGGACCTAAAACCCTTTACAAGGCAAAGATGTTTATAGAAAAAATCATCTGAATGCCAAATCACAGCCCAATGACAACAACTAAACAAAGATATTCAAATCAAACCACCCTGAAACAAACTAGTTTTGAAGGGACCTTCAACCCTTAACAACCAGGTTTTGACAAGGACCTTAAACCTTAAGAGACTAACAAACAACTGCTTGAAACATAGAGGCAACAAAGAAAAAGAGGGCAACAAGACTCCCCATCAGAAAACAAAACCCTCCACCTTTTACATCCAAGTTTTATCAAGGATCTTGAACCCTTATGACTCTTGAGCACAACCTGAATCAGCCAGGCATTAGTAAACGAACCACTCAGCACAAAAAAAAGGGCCTAAGAAACCAGAAAACAAAAAGGTGCAAAACACCCACCAAACCCTGATTCTCAAAAGAACTAGAAAAACCAAACACCCCACCTTGATAGGGGTATTGGGAAGCACAATCAAACACATCAACGCATCAGCCATCTTGCAGCTCCAATCCACCTGAAATGCCAACCCCAACCTCTAAAAGAGAGGGCACCTTTCTATAGGTGAGGATGATAAGAAAGCCCTTACCACCAAAACCCCATCTCTCCAGGCCATACAAACTCCACTTCAAAAGGAACCAATACTCCACCTCAAAAGGAGCAATCTCCCCCTCTATAGGAAACAACAACTGAAGAATCTGATGGTTAGAAGCTTTAGTAGAAAGGGTTGACCTAACACCCCTTGGCAGCACAAGTTTCCTCTAAAACAAAGCCCTGGGAGAGACAGGGATAAAATCCCCCCAACAAGCACAGCAGAACCCCACCATTTGCCGCAACACCACCATTAACAACTCCCTCAAAAGGGAACCAACACCGTCAGCCGCAAGCACCAAGCATCTACCCAGAACAAATTTCAGCAACAACAACCCTTCCAACATCAACAGCCCTACGGGAAGATAAAGAAAATCCTCACAGGAAAAGTGAAGAGAGCCAACCAATCCATTATGCACCTCGACCTCCTTGACACGCCAGCCAAAAATAAGAGATAGCCAAAACTCCCAACACCCTCCTGAAAAAAGAAAACCATACCTCACCCCAAGTAAGGCCACAGATGACAGAGGGATCACACAACAGGCAAAGGAAAGCCACCACAAAGAAAGGCTTGTAGCATCAGCAACAACCACATCAAACATGAGCCCACCAACAACCACGAACTCCCAGCAGCTGCCCACAACAGCTACCAGCATCACCAATGAAACTATTGACAACAACCCTTCCGCCATTGGAAAAATCCTCCACACAACAAAGCCAACAAAAGAAGGCACCATAAAAATGAGCCCACCAACAGCCAAGAGCTCCAAGCAGGAACCCACAACAAAAACCGCTAAAAGAAACCTTACTGTTGACAGAAAACCAACTTCCAACAACAGTCCTCCAGGGAGAAAAGGGAAACCCACAGGGAAAAAGAAGGGAGCCAACCAATCAATTTAGCACCCCATCCTCCTTGACATTCCAGTCAAGAATAAGAGAAAGGAAAAAATCCCAACAAAGTCCTGACACAAGAAAACCAAACCTTACCCTAGACAACAATAAGAAATCTATTGCCAATAGCAACCCAGAAACACCAACAGAACCATCTCCCAAAGAGATACCAACTGCAACCCAGTTGTCAACCACCCACGATGCGTCAACCGTCCACAATGCATCAACCAAGCACAACCCATCTACCTCGTCCTCATATTCAACATCTCGCTCACCCTCTGCAACAAAGGAATTCAAACTTCTACCCTTGCTCTTGTCGCTCGCCATCGGTTGGTTTATGAGTTGCATATGATGTTAATCATAAAGGGGTTGGTAATATTTTCAACTCTAGCAATGACATTCCTTCATTGCATATCCCATTTGTTCCTACTAAATTTTACCTAGGTGAATGGATTCAAGAGTGTTGATTTTTTATTTAATACTCTTAAGAATGATGATTTTTTTGTTCCTAAGCTAGATAAGAAAACGTTGGGTTTAAATCTAACAAGTGACTATTATTTGGAGTTGATTTGAGTGTAGTGTTTTCTCTAGATTTTGTCCATGTGTTAATCTTTTGTCCTTTTTGATGTAGTACGTTGGTTTGTAAGGTTTATCTCTTCAAACTTTTCTTAGTGATTAAATAAATTTGTGGGTGGTATAATGATGTGGTCAATGTTTTGTATGCCATTATCTTGGTATTCATATCATATTATCTTTGTAAATGTTGTTATCTAGTGCTTTGTTAGAGCTATATTTACAATATTATTTCAATATTAAAAAACACTCTTTGGTCATTTCCTATGACCAAAAAAATATTTTAGAACTTGTAACAATCACTCTTTTTCAATGTTATCTAAAACTTCTTAGTGAAATTAATTTGAGGCCAACCAATAAAGCTAGTCATTATGTTGAATTAATCAAGCATATTCAAACAATGCTTTCATTTCCCAATAAAGAGTATGCCTTCTCCACCTTGATAGGTAGGGCTCAATCAACAAACTAAAATCACATTATATTGCTTATTACTAATATATAGAATTACAAAGGCATGACAATATTTAATAAATAGGTGAACAATTTCCACCTAACACAACAATTGGCATTTATGCACCAATAGCTACTTTTACATGTCACATAAAGTCAAACAACTTTTTTATACTTTCTTCAAGGTCGATTAATACAAGTTAGAGGAAAAATAATATTCAATTCACCATGAAAATCTATTGCATGCTTGTATTTCCCAATAAGGAGTGTGTATTTCCAATATCAACCAATAGTGCTCGATCAACAAATCAAATCACATTATGTTGTTTATTTTTAGTATGTTGAATTGCAAAGTCACATGAACCAAATTCATTGGTGAAGGATTTCTTGAAATCAATAACTTTTTTTCCAAAAAATGTTCTCTTTACTATATGGATAGCAAAATCTTGAATAACTTCATTTCAAAACCATGTTCACCCTAGTATTAGTTATTGTGTTATCATTTTCATAACTACATAAAAATGTGGCTTTTTAGATTCATATTTGTTAGGGTAAATTATAGAAAATAAATTGAAAATTTAATTGATGTGTGTTTCTGGGTCTTAACCTTCGACCTATCTTTATTAAAGACAACATTATCTAACTGCAAAAATTGAGAAATTATATAATCTCACTAATTAGCATTTCAAAAAAGAGGACAATGCTTTCACTAATATAATTGCAGTTTTGTAGCTAGAATAAGAATATATCAATTTCAATTATAGATTTTGCATTTAATAAGATGCAATTAGCGCTTTCACGTGATATCACATAATTAAATTGCATCTTTATTGTTGAAACATTTTTTTGCATTTGTTCAAATTGCATGCACGAATTCCCTTTTTGAAATAATTTTAACATGGTAAATCATACTAAAGGGTAACATTAGGTTTTCAATGGTTAAAAATATTCCTAATCCCTTTATGCAAGGAAAAGTGGGTCTCCATGTTCTTTGGAGTTGACTCACATTCTATTAGATCTTTTAAGTGAATAAGAATTATTATGGTTTTATAGCAAAGTGATAGTAGGATTCAAAAGTGGAAACATGGCAAGGTTAGAAAAATTGCAATGGAACAAGAGATTAATTTTAAGCACATATCCATCATCTATAGATCTTTCACTATTAATATGGCACATTGATGTGTTTTAATGGGCCAAAGAAGTAAAGCTAAGGTATGTAATTAATGTATCATGTGAAACAAGTGGAAGGCCCATAGTGGTGGAATGGCAGATTGTAACTTTGTTGCTTCTTTCATCCTCCCTTCTTCTGCAATGCATTTTGGTCATTGATTTATTTAGATTGATATTTGGGTTAATTAAAGCTAAGGTATGTAATTAATGTACCATGTGAAGTGGGTGGCGAGCCGATAGTGGTGGAATGACTGATTAACATTGTTACTTCTTTTCATCCTCCCTTTTCCCGCAATGCATTTTGGTCATTGATATATTTAGATTGATATGTGGGTTAACGAAAGCAAAAGAAACAAAATTGGATAAGATTATGATGTGCCATAAGATTCATTTAAGATAAAGAATAAGAGAGTGTCAAGAATCACTTGTAGAAAATGTGTCCCATAATGCCTTGAATCAAAAGTTTCTCCGATTTTTCTTGCCAATGAGATCCCCCATTCTTCTCTTGGTTATCATTTATTTTTGGGTTAACCTTGTAGAGGCTTATATCATGTTGATGCATTACAAAGAAAGAGAAACCATTGAAGTTAACATTTATTCTTATCAATGTAGCACAAGTTCGTGTTCATGGATTTCATAACATAAAATTGCAATACATCATGCTTTCATATTGGCAAATATTAAATTTGCATGTTGAAATAATCAATGAGTTTAGGACTTCAAATCTTAAAACCTAAAAGCATAAATTCCAACGCACAATTAGATACAAACAACATTGTGTAGAAAGTTGTGTATCTATTCCAAATGCACATTATTTTTATAATAAAGGTGATGAATTGGCACAAAATCACAACTAGAGATCAAAGTCAAATAATACTTACAATATTTTAGTTAGTCTCAAAATTCATTCGGTGATATCAAATAATAATGTTGATTCCCTATTTTCTTGCTAGCATCATGACCTTCCATATTGTTGGTCAAAATGTTTTTAGAAATGACCTTTGATTTTTAATAATAGTGGTTTGGATTACAATGAACATGTCATTGGATCATTCTTTTTAGAATTACATAAACTTGTTGAAAAGACAACCCACAAAAAGTTGTAATCATAAGTTTAGTTGAAGGAAATTGATTTCATCATTTCTAAATTATCGCACTTGTGAGCATATCACCATAAAGGCATATCTCACTTTTTGGCTTAAGTGCACCATGCAGATCCATGTTAAAAAAAATAGTAGTTTGTCAATTATAATACACAAATTATTAAGGATTTGAAGATAATGTAAACTAAGGATTTGTGATATTTCTTATACAAATTATATGAATAAATTTTTAAATTAAAAACTAATTTCTCTTTCTAAAAAATATTTATTAATAAAATGTTTCTTATGCTTTATGATATTTTGACATGAGTAATATTTATTTGTAATGCAACTTGAACTAGAAATAAATTATTTTTAATAATTTATTAAACATTGATAATTAACATCAATATTTAACGCACACATTTTTTTTGGACTTATAGTTTGGTAATTTATTAAATATTTCATAAATGAGATTATAATTTAGACACATTTTTCCACATAACACTTAACTATTTTCATATAACCCCATTTAAATTTTATTTTCTTGTTGAAAAGAAATCAACAAATAGGGTGGTTTTATTTTTTATTTTTCTTTTGTTTGTTATTTTTTCGTGTTTGTTGAATAGGTATCTTTATTTCTTATAATAAATTTATGTTAATTAGAATAGAAAACATATTGTAATAAAATGTTGTTGTGTGGACATTTTCATGAAAATTATGTGTTATGTTGATTTCATTTGATCATAGAAAATATAATACGAATTAGAACTAATGAAATCATGTGGCTTGGATAAAGTCGTTAAAATACATCTGTTTTTCCTTGTGTCTAAAGATTTGAGCATAGTATTTTGCATATATTATTAATACATATGGTCCACAAATGAGACACAGATTTATGCTTCCATCCAAACACAAGCAAGGCAATGCAAATACCTTTCCAAATTATTGCTCATCTTATTAAGCTAGGTTTAAATTCAAATGTACACATATATTCAAATGGCATTCACTAAAGAAGCACAAATAACCAAACAATGTATGTTGTGCATTCGTTCTTGAGAGGTGTAGTTTCATTCCACAAGCTCGTAGTGCATTGTCATAACTTACAAGAGCTTTTTTAGGCCACTTTCAACAAGTATATTTCAATACAACCAATTTTTGCATCAAATAGTAAAAAATAGGAAATGATGATCTTGAACATCATATGCTCAAAGACCTAAGGTAGATCTCTAGGATCAAAAATCTTTTGGATTTTGAGACTTTCATTCAAAAGATCAAGGAAAATAATAGAAAATATATATCAATAAATAAGGTTGAAATGGACAAAGTGGGTAAGGGATATCTTGAGCAACTTGACGTCAACATGGCATGTTATGAGTAGTGAGTGAAGTATTAAACTCTTTTTTTTTATAATTCTCCATTCTCCAACATCCATTGATCCAATATGTGAATGCATCTTGGCCATACTTCGATTGTGAATGTGTGGATTTTATGGTGGGCCATGTTGGTAAGGAGCAATTCTTTGACCTGACATTCTATTTTAAATGGAGTGGATGAATTAATACAATTAGTCACAAAGAACATTAATAAATATTAATTTTTTGTTGGACATTTTATTCAATGATGAGGTGTGTAATAAACCTTTTTTAGCTTAGACAAATATTTTACATGCCTTAGGTGGGCACACTTAAAAAATGTTCATAAGCCTTTTGAAGAATTGAGAATACTTGTTTCTTATGTGCTAGAGGAAACCTTGGAGTCGCATATTTATTCATTAAGGCATTTTTTATGCCTAACTCACTATTGGAACAAAACAATTACACACGAACTAATAATGTTGTTTTTCAAGTTTTATGCTAGAAATTGAAATTTCAGCTTTGGAGTAGAATTATTTGCATTTTGGATGTATTCAATTTTTTCTATTATCTCATAGCTAAACAAAATGGTAGGTGAGTAACAACATTTTTTCTTATTATGGAGCTAGGGCAATAGTGGACATGTGAACAAATGCTAGTGGTGTGTACAAGGAAGCTTGTATTGTTTTCTTGGTGACCAAATGAGGCTTGTTTGAGTTGTGAAAGGTTCTAAGAAGGATTTGTGTAAAGTCAAAGTGGAGTTGCAAGAAGATGCACTCATTTATTCACCAAAGTGAGTATATTATTTCTAAGAGCAAGTATTTATCATGCTTTTGGGGTCACATTTGCTGACTTTTAAGATTGTGATTGACCTTTAGCATCAAGCTTTGACAAGATACTTGTATACTATTATAAATATACTTTTCAAACTAACATAAGAGATATTTTGGATCAATTGTGGATTCATTAGGAAATCTTACTTTGTTGTAGTTTGATGTCACTGAATTTTGTTTTTGGATGAAATCGATTCACCTACTAATTTTGATCAAATAAAGTATAGTTTACCTAATGGACTTTGCATAAATGTCTCCCCCTAAATTTGGTACTCAACCTTGTTTCCTGTTGAAGTAGTCACCTATCACAAATGATTGGTTGATCAAAATCTTTCAAGTATTGTTTTTTTTTTCTAAAGAATTATCATGTTAAATCCTACTAGTTTTCTTGATAATACTTTGTCAATACTTTGAGTGCTTGCACTTGCCTACATGTCCTTTGAAGATTTATGCACATTTTGGATTTTTTTATTATACATGAAGTATGACACTGAAGGATTTTAGATTTGAGAATATAGATGTAGCTTTACACCTATAGTTGCATTGTAACCTACTATTCAAATATTTGTAGTGTAAGAGACCGATAAGCCAAGTAAAATGGGTATTTAGTAAAAAATCTTTAGAGGCATCCTTGTGCACATGGTATGGCTAAATAGTGTAGCCAATTTATTTTTATTAGCATGTAAAGATATCTATGAACACATTCGTAAGCCTAAGTACATAAAAGAAAATCACACTATCGCTTGTTGGCCAAAACTACTCACAACTTAATCATGATGCCTAATTGATCCCCTAGCTTGACTTATTTCCTTGGTGTTAGTTGGCCAAAACTACTTGCAATTTTATCTTGACACCTACTTGATTGCTTAGCCCAAGTTGTTTCTCCAAGGTTAGTATTTAACATATATCTTCTACAATTGTAGGGAATGGTTTTGAGCATTGACAACTATTTTGATGTGAGCATTCAAATAAATATTCAAGGATGAATTTTCTAAATAATTATGTAGTGTTACAATGCTCTTCAATTAAGGGTCTTCTATACAAGCATGGATTAATGTAGAAAAAACACCATATAAATCATGTCAACAAACCATACATTTATAGCTATAATTGCTAATTAGGTTTGTAAGTTGAGGATGTAAGGAGTTTCATTTATTGACATTGCCCATTACTATGTTATATTGTGGGAGATATTTGGGATTCTTGAGTTATTTGTAGAGCTACACATTGTACTAATTTCATATAATAATAAAAAAAATTACAAAGAAAGCCAAATTGATGGATGACAATAATTTTCTTTACCCTCAAAATATCAACAAGACAAATCACTCAACTTGAGTGCAAGATAAAGCCATTCATATTTTAACACTATGTTGGTGGTTATGAAAGGTTGTGAGTAACCGAAAATTTATTAAGCACATTATTAACTAGAATAAATCGTTGAGTATCATCTAGATGATATATTTATAGACAAAGCACAAGAAAATTAAGGATGTGTGGATAGAAAGTAGTGTTAGTGTTGTAGCGGTGGGAGATATTTTCTCCTTAATATATTCTTGTTCAAGGCAGGTCGGCCTTTATGTTTTAAATAATATTTATATTTCTTCTAAAAGCCGACCTAGAAAGGAGGTCACTTGGTTTGGCGTATAAAGAGGATGGAGTCCTCTCATTCAAGCATCAATTCATTCACTCTCCAACTCGCATCTTCAGCAGCAGCAGCAGTTCAACTCCTAGTACTAGATCTGATTTCTACAAGAAGTGTCATCATTTGTATTTTGCTTCAAGGAGAAGTGTCTCCATTCATTGTATTAGACTCGGCCTTGTCTAGGGCTTGATTTGTATGCAGTTTTCTGCACTTTTCTTCTAATTTATAAACAAAATATTGTTGTTGGGTTTTTCTCCCTCAAGTAGAAGGGTTTTCCCAAGGTAATCACTGTGTTCATTGTCTATGTGTTGCATTTTCTACTTGTTTACATTTTTTATCTGAAAACTAACATGGTATCAAAGTGGGTTTAAGTAAAGATCCGATCAGATTTGTTTAGGCAGTCAAGACAACTCTTTATCTAGGGCAGTCTCTCAAAGAAAAGAAGATGGTGAACGGTGTCGAGGTAGAAGATAGGCTTGAAGGAGCATCAAACTTCAACTCTTGGAAACCTAGGGTACTCATTGCATTAGAGGAGAATGATCTTCTTGAATTTGTAGAAAATGCTATGCCAGAGCCGTCTGAAGACACAGAGAAAATCCAATGGAAGAAAAATGGCACGAAGGCTAGAAAGATCGTGATAGACTCCATGATGGTTCACCTAGTACCGATCATCTCCAAGATGAAGACAGCTAAAGAAATGTTTGATACTCTAAAAGGATTGTCAGAGATCAACAATACTAGCAGAGCCTTTGCTTTGAGACAACTACTTCATCATGTAAAAATGGCTAAACAAGATTCAGTCATCTCATTCTTTATGAAGATTTTTTATTTGAGAGATCAGTTGAGCGCTATTGGGGATATAATTGCAGACAGAGATCTTGTTATGTTGGCCTTCCCCAATCTTGGTAACCCTTTATTCAAAGCATCAATGGGAGATCCAAGTTACCCAAGTTTGATCGTCTTCGAGCTAACTGTATTCAAGAAGAAACCAGATTGGCAGCAAGAGGAATCGAACGAAACTATCATGATGTAGACAATCAAGTTCTTACTACACATACTTCTAGAGAAAGAGGGAAAGGAAGAAAGAGGAATAGAGACAGAAAATCAAATTCTGCCCCAAAATCGAAGAAGGATCTCTCTCACATTCAATGTTACAGGTGTGACAAGTATGGTCACTTTGCTGGAGATTGCAAATTAAAGTCTACACAACATGCTTCTAGTGTGGAAATTGACATAGAGACATCTCAGAAGGAGTCAAGTTCTAAAGTCGATTCAGAAGGTTTCCTATTCATCTCCGCTCTTTCAAGTAATGTACAATCTAACAGTGATACTTGGTTGATAGATAGTGGTGTTTCATGTCACATCACAGGCTACAGAGAGCATCTTACAGACTTAGTAGAGAAAGTCTAACTTACAAGTGATAATTGGAGATGATGCTAACTATGTCGTAAAGGGAGTTGGGGCCACTTCCTTCCACCTAGATTCAGGTATCCCTCTTCATTTGAGTGATGTATTGTTCGTACTTGGGATCAAAACGAACCTTGTCTCCATCTCAACCCTGGAGGACAAAGGGTACAAGGTTGCCTTCTCTAAAGGAAAGGTTCTTGCATGGTCGAAGAACTCCAGCGTAAATTCAGCTCGTGTTATTGGCACTCGTCAAGAGAACCTATACAGATTGTCATTGTGATCAGTTTCTTCGAAGAAGAGGAAATGGCATTCAGAGGAAGTTTGACAAACTAACAGAGGCAATCCTGGACGAGGAGGTCAGAAGGTTGTTGTGGGTACTTGGAGCTTCAGAGGGAGTCACATCATCATGAAGATTTGTTGTAATGCATATTTCTCTGAGATAGAGAAATATGAGGTGAAATCCCTTGTAATGTATATTTCTCTAAGACGGAGAAATATGAGGTGAAAGCCCTTGTAGTGTATATTTCTTTGAGATGGAGAAATATGAGGTGCAAGCCCTTGTTCATCTCAAAGACTGAGATGAGACGTCATGTTGACTCCATGACGACATCACGTTGAGAGACTCTGTGATGAACCCTTCTACATCTCTGAGACTGAGATGTGTTTCTTTCCACACATGGGAGTAGCCATTGTGGACATCATGTTGAGAGACTCCATGACGACATCACGTTGAGAGACTCCGTGATGAACCCTTGTACATCTCTGAGACTAAGATGTGTTTCTTTCCACACATGGGAGTAGCCATTGTGGACGTCATGTTGAGAGACTACCTGACGACATCACGTTGAGAGGCTCTGTGATGAACCCTTGTACATCTCTGAGACTAAGATGTGTTTCTTTCCACACATGGGAGTAGCCAGTGTGGACATCATGTTGAAAGACTCCATGACGACATCACGTTGAGAGACTCTGTGATAAACTCTTGGACATCTCTGAGACTGAGATTTTGGTTTTCCACAAATGGGTGTAGCCATTGTGGGCGTCATGTTGAGAGACTCCATGATGAGGATATCTAGAAAATACCTTCGTAGCTAAGAGGGAGTGTTAGTGTTGTAGCGACGGGAGATATTTCCTCCTTAATATATTTTTGTTCAAGGCAGGTCGGCCTTTATGTTTTAAATAATATTTATATTTCTTCTAAAAGCCGACTTAGAAAGGAGGTCGCTTGTTTTGGTATATAAAGAGGATGGAGTCCTCTCATTCAAGCATCAATTCATTCACTCTCCAATTCACATCTTCAACAACAGCAACAGTTCGACTCCTAGCAGCATATCTGATTTCTACAAGAAGTGTCATCATTTGTATTTTGCTTCAAGGAGATGTGTCTCCATTCACTGTATTAGACTCGGCCTTGTCTAGGGCCTAATTTGTATGCAATTTTCTGCACTTTCCTTCTGATTTATAAAGAGAATATTGTTGCTAGGTTTTTCTCCCTCGAGGAGGGTTTTCCCAAGGTAACCACTATGTTCATTGTCTATGTGTTGCATTTTCTGCTTGTTTACATTTCTAATCTGAAAACTAACAAGTAGAATTATGAAATGTTTCCAAAAATCAAGGTATGGAGAACCATAATGTTAGAAGCCATGCACACAAACATATGGACCAATTTAAAATGAAGTGTAGGATGCTACAAATGTTTTCTCACATTTGCCAAAAACTTCCTAAGATGTGACTGTGTATTTTTGAACAAAATAAATTATAACTTCGCCTACTTGGAGTAACCAAAGATCAAGTGAAAGGAGGGTCCAAACCCTATTTTCAAAACAAACTAGCAAGGAAACAAGAAGAAATAAAATGATATTATTAAAAGGAAGAATAAAACCAATGTATTATGGTGGTGTGCATAGTAGATTGTAATGGTCTAGAAATGGAACGTTTGGGCATAGCTCATAACACAATTGTGTATCCATCAATAAATTATTGACAACAACAATAAGAAGGATGATTAATCAAGAGTTGTTGTCAAGGCACATGTTCAACACATTTGTGTTCAAAAGTACAAAACAATGTACATTAAAAGGAGTATCAACAGAGACTTGATAATAAAACAAAGAATTGAATATTTATTTTTGACATAATCAATTCAATGGCATTAGATTCTAATACCTTACAACTTAAAATATAACCATCAATCTAGATGTAATGGCTAAAGGCACCAAAAAGGAAATGTCATAAATTTATCATACAAAGTGGTAACAACACCATAGAAGATTGAAAACAAATATATGTTGAAGTCGATCTAAAAGATTCTAAATCAGATAACTCCAACCAAAATATGTCACTAGTGTTTTAAATAGAAGACTAGTATGAAAAGCTCACTATTCATGTTGAGGTCACGTTCAAATGGATTTATGACCCAATTCAACTCCTGCTCATATGAATAGATGTATGTTCTTCTAAACTCAAATTCATTCAAAAAACACAGCAAAAAAAATAATGCCAAAGTGTAATGAAGATGTGGTATGAAGTTCTTACAAGAAAAAAGACATGGGAACATATAATTTTGTTTGCAAGAAAAGATAACAGTGGTGGTATATGGAATTTTTGCATAAAATATAATACTAATAGGATGGTAAATAAATGCATAGCATGATTGGTAGCAAATGGATACATAAAGATATTTATAACTACAAAGATTCTAGCCATCCAAATATTGCTTGGAATCATTACAATTTGGATTGAGAGCACACTAGATGGACATGAAATATATATTCCTGGATTGAGCAGAAGGAGGAGGCATATATGGAACAATCTAGGTATTTATCTAGAAAGACAAAGACCAATAAGTCTAGAAGTTGGTTAAATCCATCTATGTTTTGAAGCATGTCCCTAGATATTGCTATGTCAAAAGGAATGCATACCTACAATTAGTAGGATTCTAGAGGCTTTATCATATCAGAATATCCATGTGAAATGAAGTGATCAATCTAGCGGTTTGTGTGCCCTATAGCGATTATTTGGTAATCCCAAGTAGCAATGTTTGATTGGATGTGTCAACCATGCTCTTTGAAATTCTTTGAGGTGAAAGCTCTAAAGAGTTTTGCACTCATTGTATCTAGCTAGAAATTTGGCAAAATTGACAACTTTTTCATGCCTAATGCAAGGACCATATTGGGGAAGTTTTCATTAGTTGATTGTAAGGAAACTACAAGGCCATTGGACAAGATCGGAATATCACTAAATAGCAAATCAAAGTGATTAATGGAAAATACTATAGTTGGCTCAACAATCTAAGAATATCTCTTTTATAAGCACACACTTATATTGAGAGGGGGACAAGTGATCTAGTATAAGGTAATCTTTTACTTTTTCAAATTACTAATCACAATAATATCAATTATACAACAATTAAGAACACAAGATTTACGTGGAAACCCTTTTGGGAGAAAACCACAAAGAAAAGGAATGCTTGGATCTACTATCCAAATCCAATCACAAATAAAATACTCTTACAATTTTTGTAGGCACCATCCCACTGGAGACACCAATCCCCACCTCTAAGCACCAACTCAGCAAGAGACACCAATCTCTTCTATTGAGAGGCACCAACCTCCAAATAAACAAAATGTTTGTCTTCTTAAATATAGATACTTCAATGAATGAAGGTCATTTAAATCTCCTTAGACAAAATCTACTTAAATATCATGCATAGATCTGCTCAAATATCCTTCATAGATCTACTCAAATATGCTTCATAAATCTGCTCAAATATCCTTTCATAAATATGCTTGTATGGGCAAGATATTGCATTAAATTATTGCCTTCTAACTTCCATTCAATCCTCTATTTATACCACACCAATGTGTCTCTTCACCCAAGGGAGGTGATTCCTCGTGAGGGGTCAGCCTTATTAAAACACAATTAATTTATTTGTAACCCTCCCAAGGATGTGTTTCTCAAGGTAGGATCGGCCTCCATTAATAAACTTAATTTAATTTAATTTCCCCACAAGGGGCGAACATACCAAAGGGTCAGCTAGCATGAATATAGTAACTTTATCTTTATGCCAAAGTGCGGTCGGCCCAAAGACAAATATAAGTTAATGTTAATTTGTGTATAGCAAAGGGAGTCAGCCAACAATCTTCAAAAGGAGTAATGTAAGTTTGAGCACTACTATGGAAAGATCGAATCGTGGCCTTTGACCTTTTTCTTGGACCAACGATGTCCTCTTTGATTTCAATGACAACAATCTTGCCAACAATCTCCCCCTTTGTCATTGATGGCAACCTTGCATACAAATAACCTGTGAATATAGTAAGAACATAATATCCCCCTTTCTCTACTTCTCCCCCTTTGACATCAATGGCAAAGAAATCCATGGAGTCGTAATATAATGCAATGATGAGCTCCTCCTGAATAATGCATCTCCTTAGTGACTAGATGAAAAGGATATCACCCCCAACATATATCTAAGATACTCAAAAGTTTCTTTCGGTAGGCACTTTATGATGTTTGCAATTTGTTCTTGTGTAGCAATATATTCCAACCTAACCTATTGATCTACCACCTGTTGTCTTAAGAAGTGATATTTGATTGGAATATTTTTTATTCTACAGTGCATGACAGGATTCTTCGAATTTTTGATTGCACTTGTGTTATCATAGAATATTGATATTGGATGATTGTATTCTACCTTGATGTCCCTCAGAGTTTACCTCATCCAAGGAACCTAAGTCTAACAAGATGTTGCTATGTATTCAGTCTTTGTAGTGGATAGAGAAACAAAGGCTTGTTTCTTACTCAACCAAGACACAAACCTGTTACCAAGAAAGAATGCACCCCCACTTGTACTTTTTAATCCATCAATACTGCCAACCTAATCTGCATTAGTATATGTTTCTAAGCTGAAATCTTCACCTCTAGGATACCATAAACCAAAATCCAAAGTGCTCTTTAGCTATTTAAATATTCTTTTAATTGCCTACACATGAGTATCTTTTGGTGTTTCACAAAACCATGCCACTATACCTACTACTTGTGTAATATCAAGTCTTGAAGCTATCACATATAATAGGCTCCCAATCATTGACCTATATAAAGTTTGATTTGTTTTTGGGGATTCATCATCTTTGCTTAATATGCATCTTGTGACCATGGGTGTACTCACCAGCTTGCAATCATCTATCTCAAACTTCTTCAACATTTCTTTGATATACTTGGCTTGGTAGATGAATATGCCTTTATCAAATTGAGAGATTTGTAAGTCAAGGAAGAATGGCAATACACCAAGCATGGACATCTCAAACTCCTTTTACATGTCCATGGAAACTCTTGACGCGTTTTATTACCACTCCCACCAAAAATGATATCATCTACATAAACTACAACAATTAATTGATTATCACCTTTAGTTTTGATGTAAAGATTGCTATCAACAATTCCTCTTTTTAAAAACTTGTTGAAGATACTTGTCAAGTCTTGAGTACCATGCTCTAGGAGCTTGTTTCAACCCATAAAGTGCATTCTTCAACCTGCACACATAATCCTTATCTTCTAATAGGAGGAATCCTTCTAGATGTTCAATATACACTTCTTCCTCTAAGTTTCCATTTAGAAAGGCTAGCTTGACATCCATCTAATATACTTTAAAGTTCTTAAAGAAAGAAAACACCAAAAACATTCTAATAGCCTCTAGCCGTGCAACAAGGGTCATCTTCATTTAGCTTGTTCTTGAAAACTCACTTGGTGCCAATCACATTTTTGTCTTTCGTTCTTGGGACAAGTTCCCAAGTCTCATTTTTTCAATTTGGTTTAGCTTCTCTTTCATAACACCAACATAGTGTTTGTCTTCACTTGCTTTTGCAAAGTTCTTAGCTTCTATCTTAGATAACAAGGATAGGTTTACATGTTCTAATGCATTTGCCAATTGTCTTCTTGTCTGAAGTCCAATATATTTATCGTCAAGAATTAGATCTTCTAGATAATTCCTTCTAACAAATTTGGATGGTGTCTTCATGTCCTTTCATTCAATTTCTTCTGCTTTCCTCTTCCTTGCGACATGCTTTCTTTGGATAATCATCTTCATGTTCTTTTTCTTTTTGATGCCTTTCCTCATCCACTCTTACATTTGCACTTTCAATAATTTTGTGCAATCTTTTATTATAGCATTTGAAGGCTTTGCTCCTTAAAGAGTAGCCAAGGAAGATACCCTCATCAGATCTTGACTCAAATTTTCCCAAATCCTCATCATCTCTTCTTATATAGCATTTGCTCCCAAAAGCTTTGAAGTACTTAACCATTACAAGTCTTCCCTTCTATAGTTCATAAGGTGTTTTACAATTGTTGAATTGATTTTTCCTCAATTCATAATGTAGATTGTTGTATGAACCGCCTCTCTCCAAATGTGTCTAATAACTTGGACTCATTTAACATAGTTCTTGCCATCTCTTGAACATATCTATTTTTTATTTCTACAACTCCATTTTGTTGTGGAGTCCTTATAGTTGAAAGATGTCCTTATCCCATGATGTTCACAAAATTCTTCAAATGAATTTGAAGTAAACTCGCCTCCTCTATCTAATCTCAAGCACTTGCTTTTCATATCAGATTTATTTTCAACAAAGGCTTTGAATTCCTTAAACTTCTCAAATGCTTTAAACTTTCTTTCTAAAAGGTAACCCATGTCATCCTAAAATAATCATCAATTAGCAACATAAAATAGCTCACCTCGCAAACTTTTTGTTCTTGTTGGTCCATAAAGGTCTATATGGACAAGTTCCAAGGGTTTTGATGTTGAATACTCTTTTGATTTGAAACTTTCTCTTGTTTGTTTTACATGTTGGCATTGCATGCAAATAGTATTTGAAGGTTTTGCAATCTTCGACATATCTCTCATAGTTTGCTTAGTGCTAGTTTTTACTAGATTATCAAATTTTATATGTCCCATCCTTATGTGCCATAACCAGCTCTCATCTTCTTGCCCCATGTAGCATTTCTCTTTTGATTTCACTAAGAATGTAAAGATTATTTGCAATTTTGCTTGCATCTGTGACTAGCTTTCCGATACTTAGCTTTTTTATTTCACAACCTTCAGCATGAAATGTGATTGTGTCCTTGGTCACACATTTGACTAACACTTAGAAGATTATAATTCAATCCTTCACCATATAAAACATTTTCAAAAAAAAATTCCCATTGTCAAGGCTAAGAGCACATTTTCCTGTTATCCTCATTGTAACATTGTCCCTCCATTTACTTCTTTCAAGGTGAGGAATTTTCTTATCTCTTGTCATATGGCATGAGCAACCACTATCAATATAATAGTGATTTCCATCATTTTGAGCATGAAGGGCAATTTGCACTAGAATGGATCTCTCATTTTCTTGCTCCTGCTTCTTTTTCCATACTTTTGAATTTTCCTCCTTTTGTTAGCCATAGTATCCTTCTTGTTTTGTTTAGGAGGTTCAATAAAACCACTTCTTCAAAAACGTGTTGTGTCCAAACTTGTTGCACTTATAGCATATAACATTACAATCCACTAAAGGAGCAAATGAATTATAGTTCAAATTTGAGAACACATAAGGACTTCTATTCTTGTTCCAAACAAAGTTATTTTGTGCATGTGCCCTTCAATCTATTTCTTTATGACCAAAGTGATTACACAAAAAGAAATAACCAAAGAAAGAATGTTGGAACTTGGGCATGTGCAAGCCTACCTTGGAGGAAATGACTTTCTGAAATTATCCTTGTTATCTTTTGGAGGAGTGCTTGTTTTTCATGGGACGTGATTCTCTTTCTTCATGCTGATAGGAATTTTGAGAGCATCTGCAAAGCTTTTTATCTTTTCCTCATTTTCCTTCTTTGGTGGCTCTTTGTTATCTACTTGGTTGGTCATTTGATTTTCTTTATATCCAAGACCAGTGTTTATAAATGGTGACCTTTGCCCATTGATGATATCATCTAAGATCTCAATACTCTTCTCAAATTTGACGCTTCTATTTACTTAGTGGTTCTTTTCTCTAGTTCCTTCCTTAAAGAAACAATTTCAAACTCTAGCCTCTCACAATCTTCTTCCTTTTTGTTTAATTGGTTTCTCACCTCTTCTTCAATCCTTTTTTCTTCTTCAAGTTGGATCTTGAGGTTGATGATCATCTTTTCCGATTCCTCAAGACTTTGTGACATTTTTTTCTTAGATTCACAACCCTCTTAAAGCTGTAATTTTTGTTTCAAGTTCTTAAGCTTTTTTATTTCACTTACGATACAAATGAGTTGTTCTTCCAAATCTACTTCCCCATCTATTTCGGCATTATATTCCCCTTTTGACTCTTTTTCTTTGTCTCCATTGTCCAAGATATCACCTTTTGTTTCTATTGCCATGAATAGAATATCCTCTCTATAGCTAGCGGAAAAACTCTCTTCGGATGAACTACTTTCCTCTTTGGAATAGAGGCTTTTGTTGTGCTTGTGAAAGCTCTTCCTTTTCTCAGGTTTGGCTTGTTTGTGGCCCTTTCTATGTTGATAATGTTTTCCACCTTTCTTTATATTATGCTCTTCTTCCTTGTCACTACTTTCATTTTTTGTATATGAAAATTTGGCAACAAAATGTCCTACCTTTCCACAATTAAAGCATTTAAAAAGGCAACTTACCTTTGTACTTGTTGGATCCATTCTTTAGCTTCCTCACAAAATGAGCTTCTTCTTCATCTGATTCATCATTGGAACTATTGCTTGGTTTGGGCACTTTATTCTTTGTTTTCTTTGAGGCTTTGAAGGTTGCCTCTTGTTTAGATGATTTCTCATTTTTGGCCCTCATTTCATATGCCACACATGCAACTCATCCATTGTTAGAGTGTCTAGATCTTTCATTCTTCGATGGTGGAGACTTTGGCATTAAATCTCAAGGGAAGAGACCTTAATACTTTATGCACAATCATTGCATCCTCAACCTTTTCTCCAAGACCTCTAATATTGTTAATGATTTCATCCACGCAAAGTGGAGAGGCTAAAATGTTTTCTTCATCCTTCACTTTCAAACTTTTGAATTGTCTTTTATGTGTTTGAAGCTTACCTTTATTTAACTTGTCATCTCCTTCATAGAGGTTCTTTAGTTTGTCCAAAATCTTTTTTGCCAATTCATAGTGCATTACTTTGACAAACTCCGATTATGATAGACCACACAAAATTGCATTCATAGTTTTGCATTATTTTCACTTGCCTTCTTTCCCATCAAATCCGCTGGTGGAGATGATGGAGCTACATATCTGCTCACAATTGATTGCCAAATATCAAAGCCAAGAGTCATTAGGTAAGTGTGCATCCTTATACTCCAAAAAGCATAGTTTGTTCCATCTAACAATGGAGCCCTATTTGAGCAGAATCCTTCTTGATAGGCCATGTGTGCTCTTGAGATCTACCTTCTAACAATTAGACTATACTTGAAGGAACCCGCTCTGATACCAACTGATGAGCACATGCTTGTTCTGAGAGGGGGGGATGAATCAGTATAAGGTAATCTTTTACTTTTTCAAATTACTAATCACAAAACAATTACGAACACAAGATTTATGTGGAAACCCTTTCGAGAGAAAACCACAGAGAAAAGGACTGCTTGGATCTACCATCCGAATTTAGTCAGAAACAAAATACCCTTGCAATTTTTGTAGGCAACAACGTACTGGAGACACCAATCCCCACCGCTAAGCACCAACTCAGCAAGAGACACCAATCTCTTCTATTGAGGGGCACCAATGAATGGAGGTCATTTTTATCTCCTTCGACAAAATCTGCTTAAATATTCTTCATAGATCTGTTCAAATATCCTTCATAAATCTGCTCAAATATGCTTCATAAATCTGCTTGTATGGGAAAGATATTGCATTGCATTCTTGCCCTCTAACTTCCATTCAATCCTCTATTTATACCACACCAATGTGCCTCTTCACCCAAGGGAGGTGGTTCCTCAAGAGGGGTCTGCCTTATTAAAACACAAGTAATTTATTTTTAATCCTCCCAAGGAAGCACTGCTCAAGGTAGAGTCAGCCTCCATTAATAAATATTATTTTAATTTAATTTCCCCACAAGGGGCAAACACACCAAAGGGTTGGCTAGCATGAATATAGTAACTTCATCTTTATGCCAAAGTGTGGTTGGCCCAAAGACAAATATAGGTTAATGTTAATTTGCATATAGCAAAGGGAGTCCGCCAGCAATCTTCAGAAGGAGTAATGTAAGTTTGAGCACTGCTGGAAAGATCGATTAGTGGCCTTTGGCCTTTTTCTTGGACCAACAATGTCCTCTTTGATATCAATAACAACCTCTTTGACATCAATGACAACAATCTTGCCAACACTCTTTCGGTATGGACTAGATTTGAGCTTTGGAATGCATTCATAAATTCCATAATTTGGCAATGGTGACCCACTAGAAAGCAGATCAGAGAGTGTTTACATAAACCAAAGGTAGTCTACACTTTGTGATTATGTGCAAATCACAGGTTCAATATCACAGCTAACAACAAAGTGAAACAAAAAGCAATTAATGAGAGATCATACAGATAGCTCCTCACAATCTAATTTATCTCTCAGTATACACTAAATTTAAGCATTGAAATGCATTCATAAATTCCACAAATTTGGCGATGGCGACTCATTGGAAAGTAGATTATAGAGGGTGCTTAGATAAGAAAAGGTACCCCACACTTTGAGATTATTTGCAAAATAATAAGTTCAGTATAAACAAATTGACATGCACAAATTGACATTGATGAAAGAAAAATCTATATCAGGATGACTTAAATTTTGGGTTGGAAATGCTAGCATAGGAGAAGCCAACAATTCTTTGCCATTCAGTAATGGCAAGTACAAGGTAACAACAGCTACAGCATATGAGGCTGCTTGGCTTTGCACAGTCTAAATTATGAAGGTGTGCGAACAAGTCATTTAATGTTTATCTTTTGTTATAACTAATGAGCTTGAAGCTGGTTATTATCTTAAATGTTTCATTCTAGATCCAACAAGGAAGTTCATAACACAAAGCTTACAGATCCTCACCAAGCTAATTTGGAAGAACTTTCGGAAACTCAAATATGTGATCAAAGTAACACTAAATACACCTTTATACACAGGGATAAGCTAGGTTTTTTATGGCTGTATTATTTTTCCATCTTATAACAAAGTTTGTAGTGTAACACAGGCTACAATGTACATGTTTAACACTGAACTGAATTCAAACCAATTATCTTCTCTCTGATCCAAGAAGTAACTCAAGGTAGGAGATTTCGATACAACTGCATTACATTCTTAGGAATGTAGTAATGCTTTTCCTCCTATTAGGGTGTAGGTGTAAAAACTCCTTATGAGCTTTACTGGTAAATCCCTTACACCTCTACCAAAGATTGTTGGAGATTGTACAGTTGTCAACACCTCGCATTCTGTCACATCAACATAGCTAGGAATCATTTTCTAAGTGAAACACTTTCTCAATGGATTATAGAATTGTGGGCTTTACTGATAAATCACCTTGCACCTCTATCAAAGATTACTGGATATTGTACAGTTGTCAATAACTCTGCAGTCTGCCACATCAACATAGCTAGGAATCATTTTCAAGTGAAACGCTTATTCATGGATTATAAAATTATTGAGACAATATTGACGCTTCTAGTCTTAGACATTGCATTCCCTACACATGACACAAGCATAAATGCATATATAACTGTTGACTAGAGGAAATCGAAGAGTCTTCTCCCCCTACCCCTTGTATATAAAGTAATTTTAAATGTATCAAACAACTTCACTTTTATATGTGCTGAGTCGTTATCCCATCGCATTCTCTACACAGCACAAGCATAAATAGATATACAACTGTAGATTAGAGAGAAATGAAGAGTCCTCCCCCCTACCGCTTATATATTAAATAAATTTAAATGTATCATACAACTTCACTTTTATATATGTTGAGTTGTGATCTAAGGATAAGATGGGATACTTTTGCAACAATTATACAGTCAATCACGATGTCAAGTGATCTCAATAGGATGTCACTCTCTATAAATCCTTAAATCTGATGGATATGCGTTGGCTTCTCAATGTAGGTGGATTATTCCACTTCAAAGAGGACTCAAAAGTCAAGTGCAGGTTGCTCCCAAAAACTTATAGGCCTAATTTTCTACTTATGAAGTCCAGCATTTACAACGAAATCTGAAGTCAAGTCTCAACCTTTTCTGAGGTTCCAGTATTGGCATAAAAATCTAAGAGACCATCTTATATTGTCATGCAGGTGTACAATAGAATCTTAGATTATGATAGTCAGAAGGATTATACAAGGTCCTACAAGGGAGATGTCTTCGTTTGTGTGGCTGTCTTGTATGTTTTATGTTTTAGTATAGAATAGGTGCATATTAGATATCAAATGAATAAGATTTAAATAGTATGTTAATTATAATCCTTATATATTGTATTCTACTTTTTGGATAAAGATAAAAATATTTATAATTCAAGATAATGGTTCTTATAATTTAAATATTTTAATATTGAAGATAATGATAACTTGTGCCTACAAAATAATTACAACTGAGTAAAACTATTGCTAGTTCCACTTGCTCCTAGTTGGATAGCTTAACTGTTGGATTAGTCTAGTCAAATTTTGAAGCACACCTGCAATAGGGATATGATATTCTAGAGTTGCCGATAGAAGTATTACATGCTCGAGTCAACTAAATCCCAAGTTCTAACCTATTATGGGAATTCATGGTGTACCAATAATAAATCATTTGTAGTTTAAAACAAACTCTGCATAAATTTATTTCTTTCTGTTAACTGCACTACAGTTGACGAACTGCTGAGATAAAATATTCAAAATTGTGATTCCGAAAAAGCATACCATACACAATCATTTCAAATCTTCTCCATGGCAACTCACCATATAAAATATACAAGGTATTGGACATTCTCCACTCTGACTTGGCTATATGCTAGATCAATTAGCTGCCTATAAAAGAACATGTCTGCTTTTTCCATGTAAATTCTCATTTTCAGTGAATCTGAAAACTCCTCTCTTGTGAATTGTCCCCCAACTTGATTTTGATTTGCAACTTCAGGACACAAACAGATTTATATCTTCAATTTACTTGGCCAAATGAGATAAAACATTTCTTTCAAACACACAGAATCATATAGCCCCTCTCAAATGGCAAAGAATAAAATATGAGAAGCAAGAAAAATTATGCTGATCTCTTGTTTGAGTATACGTCCAATAAGCATCGTTATTATCCAAAATGCTATTTTTGTCAAGGATCTGAAAAGCATCTACTTTTGTTCTTTTCTGTTTTCATAGGCAAAATAGTAGATGGATTACAGATCAGGTCCACATGTGTAACGTGACTAATTTTCTCCTCTCATGCAAATATACAAGATTGTAGAAAATGGGAAAACGTTGTATTATGTAAGGTAAAAAAAAGAAATAAAACACCCAGAGTGCATATAATAAAGCACCTAGTACGAAGGCCAAGAAAGAAACCCAATTTGAAAAGAAGCAAATCCTTTGGTTGAAACATGAAACATCTCCAACCCACATAGAAGGCATTAATATTTGAATATAAGTGCAATTTACAAAATAACAGAATCAGATCATATAGTTTTAAATCACTAAAGCAAAAGTCCTCTAGGAAAACCAGCATGAAAATGAACATAAATTTTTCTTGATTTAATATAACCCTACCAAACCAGCCAATCTGTACATTCTTTCCCATATAATCATATCCAATGACACATAGAAACAATGATTTTCTAGGAAGGGAATGCTAAAATTAGGTCACACTAAAAGTTTTAAAAGGTAAACTTCATTAATGATGAGTCCCAGTGACAGCGATTGTGTCAAAATAGAAGAAAACATACACAATTAAATCTATATGTACAGCCTACAGGCATGGCATGTCTGGCATGAAATGTGCTCTCAAGTCTTTGTGATGAGTTTCCACCAGAACCGTAGGAACTCTGGGTTGAATAAGAAACGAGCAAGAAAATACCCTTACAACTTTTACTGGAAAACGAATGTCCCATAATCTCAAAGAGTTGGGTGTTGATTGTTATTTATTAAAAGCTTCAACAAGCTTAATGTCAAAATTGATTAAAGAATGCTTACAGTTTTAAGATAACTAATCCTGGAAAAACTATTGATTGTTGACTAGATAATATCTGGGTAGCACCCACAACAGCTTTTTGGATATAAAGCAATGTTTCAGGTTACAGATTGTAACCCATCATCCGGATGTAGAATCTGAGTATAGAATCATAGCCTGGGAATGGACAATAACTTTACTTTTGCCTCTAATAAGCCTTTGTCATAACCTTTAAAATTATACCTCATTGTAGAACTATATAAAATGTTTTAAATATTAAAAGGTATCCAAATGCTAGTGACATTATCTAGTAAGCATATCATGAAGATCATAAAGAATTCATGGTGAAAATGTGATTCAATTATTGCATTCAACTATGAAAAAATAACTTAACTACCCATGTCCAAAAATAAAACATTCATTTCATTTGATGTAGAAAGGATTGATGTAAAATTATTAAAAACTTTTATCTCACAAAATCATGGAATAAATCAACGAGTCCAAGGGCTGTAGTCTAGCAGCTTAGTCACCTTGCATTCATGTGAGTGACCCAGGTTCAATTCTCCTCGCACATACAGAATGTAGTGCAGTGTGTTGTAATGAGTTAAGTACCCTCCCATCATTGAAATGGTTTTACTAATATCAAAACAAAGAAGAACATTGCAAATGAAATTAATCCAATGGTCACATTCAGATGCATATCGAATACAGGTTTAATGGCAAAAATATACTTACTTGATTGCCACTGAAAACTTATATGCAGGAATATCTCAACAAAGCAAATAACATTCCAGTCCATAGAAGACTAGCAGAGTGACAAGCTGTCTGGTTCCTTTTCAATCTTCTTGTCCATATTCAACAGAAAATTGCTACTACCATCAAACTAACTAGATTAGAAGATTCAATGCAATTACTGGTAGAAAGCATCAAGGACTATACCAATGATTTTACTTTCTGGAGGTGCCAAATAAATTCTATTTAATTCATTGTCAGAGGTACTGCACAATGTTTTGCAGCTTAAATTCACATTATTCAAGAGAAGCAATGGAAGAAGATCAATTTTATAAAGACTCAATCAGAGTGGATCCTAGGGTATGACATAGCTTCTTCTGTCTCTACGGCTAGTGAGGATATCTCAATGCTGTTCTCTCAGAATATTTTTAATGTTCTGGTTTCCTCATCAATTCTCATTTGCTAGATGCAAGGTAATGGGAAAGAAAAAGCAGAGCTAGAACTATGTACAGAGGATAACTTTGTTATCTCACTACAGACTGATCAAAGTTGCATTTGCATAAAGAGGTTACCAATTCCTACAGAACTTTCATTTGCTTGTAAGAGTCAGACACCAGTCATTTGACTTTAAAATGTAAATGTAATGACCTAAGGTGTCATTGTGCATAAAGTGCACATTTTTCAAGTTAATCATTGCCTGAGCACTCTATAATTTTGTATAATAGTCTTAATAACAAGATTGGGACATAATTCTGGAGTTTCTACTTGATTACTTCAACAACAATATAGCCAAATAATGAAAACTCATGTTTAAATGTAGATGGAACTAAGCTATATGCGTAGCTTATCTAGACATATAATACAGAAATATTAATTTTCTGTTTGGTATAAGGGCCTCAAAATTTTCTAGTGTCTCAAATCCTAATTCGGTATACCAGATGCAAATGAACATTACATACAAAAACTGACTTGACTCGATCATTTGGCAATTGATCAGTAAAGGAACAAGTTTTTGTACTTCTTGCATGTTTTGTGACAGTGGACAACTTCTTCGATGCTGAAGAATGTACAGGGTGGTATGGGACATTCATGTACAAGATTCAGTATGTACGAAAACACAAAAAACTGTATTTTTCTTATTTTGGCAAAATTGCTCATTGCAGCAAGCAGGCAGGGAAAGCACAAATGCACAGAAAATTTGTCATTTACCATGGAAAAATTCGCCATAACTGCGGTGAATGTAAAATCACCTTTCTGGTGGAAGCAGTGAAAATATCACAAGTTGTAAGCATCCACTGATGTTCCACTTCTCAGTTTTTCTCTACTTTGGCATATTTTCTTGGCCTCTTCAGCTTCTTTTTGCATTGTAATGTTATATAATAATATAACCCATGTATGGATGTGTGATCAATTCTTAGTGGCTCATATGCATTGTATGGAGCTCTAGTTGGATGTTTTTTAAGTGAAATCTCAAATTTTTGGCACTGTCATTGCAGCAGAGGCAGGGGAAGTGGTCTGAGAGTTATTGGAGGTTGTTTAAGGCTTAGACAAAGGTGTTCAAGTTCTGTTCAGAAAGCCTGAGAGCTGAGACCTCTTTGTAATGCCCTTTGGAAGTACGAAGTGAGAATGTGCTCACATTTTCAGCTGGAGTTTTTACACACAAGGGGCTTCTCCAGGTAACTTGCCTTCTTTTATGGTGCTTGCTCTCTAATATGTTGCATTTCCTTGTTCACTAAATTCTTCTTTGAATTCAGTCAATTTTTCTCTTTTATATTAAGATTTTAATACATTGTTAGCAAACAAATGTGAGGAATACCCTCCCTGTTTTTTGGATCGGTAATTTTAACTACTAAAACTTGCTATGTTAGAGGGATTTAATTGAATCAAAGTACAAATAATAAAATGGAAAATGCCATTATCTAGCTCGTCTTAATAGAAAATGAGCAAGAAATTAGGATATAACCCTAATAATAATTTTTCTTCCTTTTCCCATTTAAGTATTTTCATTTTCCTTTTCTATTTACTTTTCAATGTTAAAAATAAAATTCTGTCTGGAATGGACTTCAGAGAAGTGAAAATTTCTTTTAAAAATATAACTATCCCAGTTTTGCTTGTTTCAAATCAAGGTTTTCAAGGTTACTGATTTCCAGCAAGTAAAATGTTGCTATAGTTAAAAGCTTCCGATATAAATATAGGGAAATTCAACGGAACTAAGATTTTCTATTCATCAATATTATCAGTATATTTATTGTTCTGAATTGAGGTCTCAGATATTCTCAAAGTATATTAGTTCTTCATGACAATAACTTTTGAACTATATTCTCAAAGTATAATAGTTCTTTATGACAAAAACTTTTGAACTATACTAACTTTTTATCACAGTTTTCCATTCTGTTTCCTTTTTGTTTAAAGTCCATGAATATGCTGAGGGTGTTGCTTGTCTCACCATATAATGACACACTGACTGGGGATCAAGGCTATCATGGCTACTGTAATTCAAACCAAATTCAGCGATGATATTCATCATATGTGTCTCCTACAGCTGAAATGATGGAGTTAACATAATATTGTCTACAGTGTACACATTTATAATTATAACAAGTTTTCCCCCAAGAACATATCGATTCCCCTGCAAGAAGAAACCACAATTGCTTCATATTTCTTTAAACATGAGCATTGATCAGGCCAATTTTCATCTTCTTTGAACTATAAAATTATGTTTTTGATGTAACCCAGGATCATATGGATATTTCTGGCAAAAAAACTGTTCTCTACCTAGGACAGCACCCTTATAGCTCTCATTTTACATGTTCTATCAATGTCATAGAAAAAAGACGTATGATCACAAAAGCTTCACTTGTGATATTTGAAATGCAACACCAACTCTACAGGTCTCTTAAAATGAGAAACAACAGTAATGTACTAGAGAACATAAACCGTATGGCTTCTTGGTCTTCTCTTCTGATTGTTTATCCTCCTCATCTAGCCATTATTCTACACAAATGACAGTATCCATATGGTTGTAAAGTTGAAGAGACTAATATTCTGCAAGCATTTAGCATCATCCATGAAATTTGAGAATGCTTGTGGTAATAACTCTGTAGAAATTTTTTCATCTCACCCTGATGATCGATCGTGGAGTGTGATCTGAAACATTGATGCACAAAAATTCTACACAGTTATTACCATAAGTATTCTCAAATAATCATATTCTTTGGTTATTTTATCATATTAAGTTTTTTAACATCTTATTTTTACATCTATGTGCAGTGGCACTGATTCCAATTCTTATGTATTATAATAGTTTGTTTTGCATTTTCATCATTTGTATCTGGTTGGAAGTGAAGTTAGCAGGACTATAAGTATGTTTATCCATCCATACATGAGGGCAGGCTGGCTATGATTTAAGTTCCTAGATGGCATCTTCTTCATCATACTACTTAAAAAATATTAATTATTCTTTTGACAACCAATGCCCTTTTCACAAGTTGAATTATAAATCTGAGAAATCACAGTTCATTTACAAATCTTATAAACTACAAATAATGTAGGTCAAAGAGAACACCCATAGGATTAAAATCTTATATATGAATGATTATACTTATCTAGAAAAACTAGTAATAGATATCAATTTGAATAACCTTCATATAAGAAACAAGCATTCCAGGGTTGGACCATACTGATTGAGGTATACTGTGCACGTTGATAGGCAGAGCAATTATAAGCAACCTAAGATACAAATACGTGACATGATTAGGAAAAATTGGTATTCAGTATAACTGAGCACCAAAAACAGGCATTCATATGAAAATAAAGGATGACTAAATAACATAGGCAACCTTTTATCCGAGGACAACGTCAGGTAAGTACATGTTTCCAAGAAGATGCAAGAATGAAGTTTTCCCCTCCGATATTTATTTTAGAAATAGGAATAGTGGTAAAGAAGATTTGTTGAGGTTAAAAAGATTTATGTTGCTGAAAATTTCTTCAGGTGAAAAAAAAACCAATGATATGTAGCCTTTGTGACTGTGTAGAATTCTGTCTAAACAAAAGACAAAACCTATAAGAATGCCAGTTTATCTCATGATATGACAAAGAAAATTTGATGCTCAAGATACAAGGCATGCACAAATATGCACATCCGCTAAAATGTACAAATTAAAAAATTGATCCTCAATATTTGAAATTAATCTACTGAAGTGTAAAATAACACTTCTATTATCATTAGTGAACTCAGCAAAGATGATGCAGAATGCAGAACCAGGGATGATTAAATGACAAATAATGAGTTGAAGATAGAGGCCTAATGAAATTCACCGTCATCTTTGACTTCTCCATCCTCCTGCTCCATTGTTCCATTCCCTCGTGATTCATCTCGATCATGCCTGTGTCGTTTATGCTTGTGCTCACCATGAGATCCAGATTCATATCCATGCTGTTTAACATATAAACATGACAGAAATGGAATGAGAAAATCATACCACATTAAAGGTTGGCTTTCACTGATTCAATGATCCTGTGTGCAAGAAAGTAAGTGACTACCTTCCGAGATGATTTTTTCCGATGCTTGTGGGACTTTTTCGAATTGTCCCTATCATCTTTATCAGAGCTTAGATCATCAGTACTCCTATGGTGATGCTTTTTATGTTTTTTGTCTCTTTCATTTTCCTGGACCTTCAATTGATCACCATTTTGTTCAATGTTGTCCCTATCAGCAGCATTATGATAAAGAGAATCTTGACCCCTTCTGGACCGTTCTTTCTTCTCTCGACCATGTTCTTTATCTCTGTCCTTTTTATCCTTCCTTTTCTTTCTTTCTTTCTCCTTTTTTCTCTGGAACAAGAAGAAGGTTTAAAGTTTCAGCAATATGCCACATACAACATTGATAATAATAAAGTAAAAATGCTAAGAAAACCCACAACTTCAAATATCAGGCTAAGAAATTATCAAGGATCAACTGCCACTGTAAACCTTATTGCTAATGTTTTCCTAAGCAAGCTGTGAAATGGTTGTCTGGAAAGCCTTAGCTCGGAATTTTCACATCTCCCCATGGCCTACATACAATGTTGTGATTTAATTTAAGAAACTATTGACATGTGAAAGGTGAACAACATAAAATCCTAAATTATCAGAATCCTATCACATGGGAAACTGAAGTTTGATCAACCATATGTTTTGTCCAATTTATGCTAGAGTGCAAATTGGAATATTAGTGGCCCGTTCCATATGCCATTGATTGCCTGCATATAGCAAATAACCAATGCCCACAAACCTCATAAAGACCAAGATCTTCACTTTTCTACCAAATTACAAATTTAGTGTTTCATTCCATATGCTACTGATTTCCTGCATATGGCAAGCAACCAAGTCCCACTAACCTCACAAAGACCAAGAACTTCCCTTATGGAGAAAAAATAGCATTATATTGGTGTCAAGTCCAAAAGGCCATCTAATTTGACTGATGAAAGCACAAACAAAATCCACTTGTTCTCAATTTTCATTAGACTACTTCGCACTGACTTCTTTTCCCAATTTTTATTAAAGTCAGCCCATGAATGGCATTTAATTACAGCCATGCTAAACATCCTCATGTTCATTCATTTATATCTCATCCAAAACATTCAACCAATTGCATGAGAAAAATAAAACTGAGACCGGTAAGACTCTTAACCATAGTAGAAAAACTCTGGGAGTACTCGCAAGACTCGTGATTACTCACAACACTCACAAGTACTCATGAGTCAAACTCTGCAGCGAGTAAATAGTGGAATAACTCACCGATGATTTTTACTAAAACTTGTGGCGATTTTAGTTGAAAAATCGCAAAAAACTTGCAGGTTAATCCCTAAAACTCAGCCAAAACTCGTCACAAAAAGTATTAAACCGAAAATGCACAATTTTTTAGGGTTTTTGTTATGTTTTTTGGAGACAAAAAGGCACAACGGAACAACCACGATGCACGAGGGTTTTTGTTTGTTTACAGTCAACTGTGGGTTTAAACGCAAGGCATGATGATTGTAGGTTTAAATCGAACCTAGGCATCCCTTCTTCAACAGTCATAGTCTAGATTTGGATGGCAAGCTTTTTGAGCTTTGTTGCTCCATGTGAATGCATTCTTTTCTATCATAGTGGTCATAATCCCTCACCATTGAATGCATTCTTTTCTATCATAGTGGTCATAATCCCTCACCATTGAATGCATTATTTTCTATCATAGTGGTCATAATCCCTCACTAGTATAGTGTTTAACCTGACATTGGGCACTGCATATAAATAATTCTATTAAAACTTAAAAGCATTCAACCCTCATCAACAAAAAGTGTAAGAAGAGATGAAGATCCTTCAAGTAGCAACATAGACAGAAGAGCATTCATTTTTTTGATAAGTTTTTCATAGGGAGCCTTTTGTAGGAAAGAAAAACTACATATAAAAATGGTGAGATACTGATATTCTCAAAGAAATTGCTTGAGCTCTAATCCAGTAGATATCTATGATTTGTTCCCTTGTAGGGGAAAGCACTTTAGTCAATCTATTGAACCTTCTCTTATAATTGCTCCTTAAAAAATGATGTCTTAATGGGGCAATTCATCTAATCACCCTAATAGATTATTTGCTTTTACAAATCTTCCAACTTCTAGGTTATAGCAACTAGCAATGAAGGTTTGTGTGGTTTCAAAGGCCCCTTGACCCCGTTGGAGTCGTAGCCCACAAATCCCCACAAGGGCTGCTGCCACTTGACCCCACTAGGGGTGTTGCCCCCAAACCCCCATGGGGGGCACTACCCCTCAACCCCATTGGTATCTCCATTCTTGAATCCCCATTACTTATTAGGATCTCTTGTCATAAAAAAAAATGATTACAATGAGGGGGTGATTGTATAGGTGCATACTAGGATACAAGCATGGACCAATAAGAAGACAGTGAAGTTTTCAAAAATTTAGTGTAATGATGTAGTGCCCCTCCGTTCTGGTCTTTCTTGAAACATTAGGAAGTTGGTTGCTTGGTGGCCATGTCATTTTCGCTGGTTATGTGTGGTTGGTGATTTGCTAAGTCATGAGGATTTTGGGATTGCATTATTTAATTTGATTTTTTATTTATGTTAGACAATATCACTAATATTATGATTAGATGTAGTTTATCAAATTAATCTAATTTTTAAGGTTACTTGATTTGGTTTGGGATCAAATAAAGAGCTAGATTTAATAATAAATTTAATTGTATTATCATTGAAAATTTCTTATTTTAAGATGAAAGAAATATAATTGTAAGAAAATGAATTTAATAAAAATAATTATTTTCTAATGAGTAAATTTAATTAAGAAATTTAAAATTAAGAATTAACGTAGTTAAAAATTTGAACTCAAGTTTGAATAAGGATTAAAGCAAGGAAAAGAATCGTTTATTGCTAAATAAATAATAATAAAGCATCATTTTGGGAAGAGTAAAAGGCAAGAGAAGCTGGAAAAAGATGGTATATGCTTTATCTTCCTTTGTCTCTTCATCTTCCAGGTAGAGATTTCAATCATTGAAATTCCTAAATTAGAATTCAAGAGACATCTTTGGGAGGAGGCCATATCATCGTTACCCACTTCATCTTTGGGGGTTGAAGTAGCTCTCTACACAGGGTAGCGAATTCTCTTCTCATCATTTGCATGGGGCTGAATCTCTCTATCAGTGAGGATTTATCATGTTTGTCAAGGGCAGTTTTGGAGACCGAGAGTGGTGGAGGAGGACACTCTGCTTGACGAGCATTCCTCGCCTCATGCCTGTAAGCAAATTTGAACCCGTAAGTATTACTTTTATTTCGTAATAATAGTTTGTCCCACGCTCAAGAATCTAGTAGCTTTAAACCCTCAATATTTTGTTATGATTTTCTTTGCTCTTTATTTTGTAAAAAGTTTGAATAAGCAACTGTAGAGAGATTGGTTGGGTTTGTCTCCTTTAAAGCAAAATATGCTTGATAGGGTATCATTACATTTTGCCTGTAAACTTTGTTGGTTGGTATGATCATTGTGGGCTAACAGTTCCTAGACGTTGTTTCTTCTGCATACGTTTAATATCCCAACATTTCTTAGGAAAGATTTGTAATTGTATTTATAATCTTCCGCACATCGTCAAAATTGTGTCTCATTGGTTTGTCAATAATGAGTTTCTATAAAATTTAATTTATGCATATCTTGTGTGGCGGCACTCTGTCAGCAAATTCGCATGTCCTGCCGTGCCTTCACATTTCAAATGCATGTCTCCCTGCGCACTCAATGACCAACTATAATTGTAATGCGTTGCTTGTACTTCGATGGGTATGAGTGTATGGCAGTTGGTAGTTGCATATAGCCATTTAATTTTGGCGTCCAACGTCAACCCTTAGTTTTTGTTTGGTGTGCCTTACCTATGCTTCCTCTTTATCTTGTATATCTCCTTGGGCACTTGAAACTTCATAATGTTGTTATTATACTTCGATGGATGCCCCTTCTTCATCTCTGGTTATCTTCTTCTGTCAATCTATAGCGGTTGCAGCCCTTGAAATTATGTTAATAATGCAATTAGATGGCGATATTTCCAAATTCCAAAATTCACTTTCTAATATACTTGGCAACCTGTCACTGTTACGCCTTTTAGAGTGGAGACATCGTGCAGAATTAAATAGTCTCCCTGAAACCATTGGAAACCCGTCACAGCTGCAACGTTTAGACTTGCAAAGGTGTAGTAAATTAAAATAGTCTCTTTGGTTTCATTGATACCTGTCGCAGTGGCGCACATGAACATGGTAGGGTGTATAGATTTAAATAAATTCTCTGTTTCTGTTGCAACCTATTTCTTCCGACGCACCTGGCATAATGGGAAGTTTAAAAGTTTAAATAATCCCTCTAGTTTAATCGGATTGTTTCAGGCATCATCGAACAAATGTATTGTTCCATTTGTTTTGTCATTTGTGCATTTACCTTTCCTTCATGTTGTTTTCAATAATTCTCTCCCTTAAGACTCAATGGCCTTTATCTTAGATTGGTGTCAAATTGTACACTAAAATGTGCTTCTGTTATTCTCAAGTCGAGCCTGTGAATTCATACACATGAGGATTTAAGTGCGTCTTCTTTCATTTTCTTATAATACTTCATTGTTTCATCCGACTACATCAACACATCATTCTGGAATTTTCTAAAATCTTATTATCAAATACATTTTTGGTGTGTATCCTTCAATCATGGTACTCCCTTTTCTTTGAGTCATTTTAGCAAATAGTTTTCATGCCTTGTCTAAGCTTCCTCATTCTCGCATACATGTCTAACTAGGCTATTACACCCGCGATATCTTTTGGAATTCATTTACCCTTTATGCTTTGCTTTGTTACATCCTTGTGAATGATCTATTGGCTATAATTGATTCAGTGCGTAGAACTTAGCACATAGCTAGATGTTCTAATATATTGTATTTTTAATTTCTTCAAGATGAAACGAGTTTAATTGTATTTGTTAAAAGATTGCATAGAATCTATTATCATTAATATGGCAAGAACAAACAATAAAATGAAATAGAATGGATAGCATGTATTGGGTAGAAATAGAGTATTGAATTTAAATCATAGGAAAGTGAAGATAGAACATGTGGTCAAACATATTTATATATTATAAATGTTTGGAAAGTTGTGATGAGTATAGTTAACCGAAAGCTTAGTCCTGTATCTCAGTCATCTGAACATTTTACCTTTTTCCTTTTAAATAAATAAATAAAGAAATAAATAACGAGCTCTAGTTTGGTATTGTTCCACCTTTCAAGAAGACTGATTTATAATTTCTCTTTCAAGTATAAGTATATAAATATATATTTATATATATATAGATTGGGTATTAATTATGTGAGGGACACATAGATTCTTGTATTGTCAATATTTAGTATTTATATGGGTAACTTTGGAGTAATAGATATCTTCCTCTTTTATTGGAAATAAATAAGTACTTATTCTTATAGAGATTTAGGCAATTGAGTGAATTAAAGTAAATTAAGTTTAAAAGAAAATTTATTAATGATATATATGTATAGTGTTTTAATGTAAGAATACATTTTGCCTTTGCGAATTTTATTGTGTTTAGGTTATGTTGAAGAAATGGTTTTGAGTGAATAATTTTTCTAAAAGGAAATGTTTCGAAAAATAATTATGTAAAGTGTAGTTAAATTAGGTGCAACAATTAATTTAAATAGAAGAAAGAGAATGATTAAATAGTCTAGATGATTAATTGGGTAATATTAAGGAGGTTCTTGAATTATACCATCGTAAAGTTATCAACTTGTTTTATATAAAGGAATTAAGTAATCTTGACAAATAGGAGAGCGATAAAATTAGGAATGGAGATTGTTGTTATAATGTGTAAATTGGACTATATTTGTTTTAATTTGTGTTTGGAAGAGTATACTTGTGATTAGTGTCTTATGGCTTAATAACATCAGATTATATCTTCACTTCACAATATTGTGTTGGAAATGATTGATCCTTAAGATAATGTTCTTTTTAGATTGTTTCAAGTTACTTCTTATTGAATGAATGGTTATATTGTATTTGAATGTGTGGTTTTATGGATTGTTTTGATAGACCCTTTTGATGTGACTTTTCGTGAGCTGATTTTGAGTTGGAGATTTTCTCTCATTTAATTTATGTTGCTATTCGTTGGGAACCCATATGTTTTCTTTTGTTCTTTACCCTAAGTGGTAAATCGGTTAATGTTATCATTGTCTTGATTGATGGTTCTGCTTGAGTTGTTAATGAGTCAAATTGAAAGGTTCTTTGAGTTATGGGTATTCCGAGAGGAGAAAATAGAGGTTTCCCTTGGATTTCCGATTTATTTTGTATCGAAGTTGATTATGTAGTCTGGATGGAGCTGTTGATCTTATTTTGATGTATTCCCTCATTATATTTGAATTGAAAATAGTTCTTGTGGCCTTGCAATTATTGTTGTCAGTTCTTTGATGGGGAAACCCTAGTGTAAACTTTTTGAGATACTTCCAGAGGCTTGAGATGATTGTCAGTTAATGTCTCTCCTTTTATGTGCCCTTGAGGTGGCAAGTGTTTTGGTATCAGGATTTTGAAAGGGTTGTACGAGAATTGTTGAGACTCTAATTTTGTACTTGTTAGCGAGATGGGTAATGCCTCGCATGCTTTTATGTTGTGATTCTTCGTTCAAATTATGATGGTACAACCCTTGGTTTTTATGTTGTTGGGTCTCTAGGGAGAGTGGCTTCTCGTGGGGGCCGGCGCCCCGTTTAAGGGGAAGGGCATAGGATAACCCACGAGTGAGTTAGTAATCAAGTGAAAACCTAATAATTAACTTAGGAGGGCAGGGTAGTAATATCATTATAAGATTTTAAAAATGGATGCCTCGTCTTCATTAGTGCTTTCGCAGACTAATTTAAGGCTGAGAAGGCCGTGGTTGGCAAGGTCGTGACCTCGTCTTCACGAGAGGTCTACGGCTCCGCATGAGTCACCCTATGGACCGGCGCCTCCAATTGAGAGGAAGGGCACAGGACAGCCATAGATGGGGGCCGGCGCCTCCAGTTGGGAGGAAGAGCACAGGATAACCCATGTAGGACTATGCGATGACACTCTCCCCTAGTTGCCCAGGTGTTTTTACTTTATTGTGTTCCTCTGGAAGTACGTTATGGGAGTTGTTTTAGATTGTTGTTGATTGGACTTATATTGATTTAAATGGAGTATTGCCTTGATACATCTTTTGTGTACTTTGTAGTCTTGTATGATCTCATTGATATTTGATTTATGACCTTGCACTCTTTTGGTACTGTTCTATGATGTTATTATATTGTTTAATTGCAATTTGAATTGTATTATGTTTATTAATTTAGTTTGATTTGGAAGTGGTTCATGATCATTCTTTGGTTACTTGTTTATTGGTCATTGCTTTGATTTATGTGTTGGGATTTGTGACTTTAAGTTATTATATTGTCTCTTGTAATCCTTGAGTTTTATGATACCTTTGTATGATGTTGAGTCTTGTGGTTCCCTATTGAATGTTCTTGGTTGAGGTCTCTTTCTTGTTAGCTCCTAGCACGGGGGGTGGGTCTTTGAACTCACATGGTCGGGTGGAACGTGCTAAGCACCCCATTGGGTCCCCAGTCGAGGATCGAGAGGTGCGGATTGGTGTTGTTGCAGCGACTCCAGAGTTGTATCCGTCATGGAGCCAGTTTTCATCTGTTTGATTGTATCATGTTATCTTGTGTATGGTTTCCATTTATGTTTGGAAACACTTTTGTATCATTGTACTTTTGAACATTGTATTGTAATGTAACATTAAACCTTATGTGGCTATTGGCAGTTGTTATTCAATGTGTTAAGTTAATCTTGCATATGTTCTATTTATGTACACAGATGGTTTCTTATCAATGAATTTTCATGTATGTGTTACATTTGTTAATGTTTACTTTGTTATGGATTATATTTTTTGGTTTTTATTATGTATTCTCGTTGTGTGGATCTAAGTCTCGTAATGACTCCTCGTGTACCCCAAGGGATGTATGTGCGAATTTGCTTAAATGAAATTCATGTCATGACTTAATGTGTATTACATGTATGTTATGTTTACCTTTAAAAAAAAAAAATTGTGCAGTAATTATTGTTTTATTGTCCTTTGGGGTTTGCACGATGGGGCGTTACAAATGATGTGCGTCTGAGCAGTGGCATGCATCTAAACAAAGCTTCTCTATTTAGATGCGCTTGAAAGAAGATGATACACAAGCATGACAGTATTAAAAGCTTGTTTCAATCAAATTTTCTATTCAGGCAAAATATGATGATGGACAAGTTTTGTGCAAAGAAATTTTTAGGAAGTCACGTATAAAAGGAGAGCCAAATGCATTAAGTTCAGGACATGAACTCAATGTATAGGTCCACACCAAGGTTTAGACACATGCCTCAAAGAAGAATATCATTTATCCTACCACACAAGGAAGATTTTCCATCACACAATGTAGGAATCAAACACACTTTCACAAAGGAGTCAAATCTTGAAAAAATTGCCTCCAATGTATTGGCACATGCCAAGAGTCTATCACACACCAATACAAAGAGAATCTCATTCTAAAAGTTGAAAATATTTTTACAATGTATTGACATGCACCAATGCAAAGCAGCTTGGGTTCAATCAAAATTTCCCTTTAATGTATAGGTACACACCAAGACAATGGTGTGCACCAATACAAAGCAATTTTTTCTGTCAAGCCATATTCAAGTATGCCTACTAGAAGAATGGCACACCTATACAAAGGAGGGATGAATCAATAGATTTTAAAGTTTTTTCAAAGGGTTAGCCATGATTAGAGGAAAAACTATAGAATTATCAAAGTCATCTCAAGCTCCTTGACAAAAAGTCTATTTTTATCCCACACTATTTTAGCTATCACCATTTTCAAAGAGGGGCATATTCAAGGATTTGCTATTTGCTAGAGCTATTTAAAGCTCGTTCTATTTTGATTTGTCTCTATTTTTAGTGCAAGGAGCCCATGCTATTTTTAGTGTTCACTATTTATAACTCAGAGTTAGCTATTTTTTTAGCTCATCTACCTCATCATACAAGAGACAAGAACTTTTAAGGGATATATATAATATTTTGATCTTCAATGAAATTGACAGTTGCATGATTTAATTGTAAAATTAGTGGATAAGATCATTTGTAATAAAACTTGCACATCATGCAAGCTATCATAGTTAGGGTAGAAGTGAAATTAGTTTTATTTCTTCATTTTCATGCTATTGTTTGTAAACAATATAAATAAGTACCTTCTTCCACTCAAACAAAAGAAATGGATGAATGGTAATTCTCATGCTTGCATATCACTGAAATTGCTATTCAATGTTATTGTCAATCCAAAATTTGTTACTTGCTCAACAGAATTTATTAAGCCTAAATAAAATAAATAAATAAATAGCTTAATGGTAATTCTCATGCCTACATATTGTTGAAATTGTTATTCAATGTTATTGTCAAACCATAATTTGTTACTCCTTCAACAAAATTTATAAAGCCTATTTGATTTTAGTTACTATTGAGTGATTTTGTCATATGTACTGAAATAGATTAAATTGCTTCTACCAAATTTATAAGCTTTGTATTGCATCTATTCAAAGTTGGAAATCATGGCTTTCTACTGATTCCTTTGATTAATTTACCAAATCATTTGTGTTATGTTTGAAACCTATTCAATCCGCATGTTCTTGAACTGTCTAGTCTCTAATTTTGGTTGAAAAAGGCAAGTGCCTAACTATAGTATTTCTTTTGATTCAAAAACATAAACCCTTTGCCTTTTCTTGAAAGAGCATATTAGCCTTTTACCCTAAACAAAACCAAAAATGATATGCATTTACATTTTATTTAGCATAAATGCGAAACACTCCAAAAATGGCTGTAAAAATTGTAAATTGCAAGTACATATTGTTCAATTTTAGGTTTGTTTTACTTTGCACGGAGCTTCCCCTTCTAATTCGAAAAGCAGTTTTACTACATATTTATTCCATTTTGGGTTGCACAAAAAAGTATGAATTAAAACTTAAGTGAAAAATAATTGACAAGGAATCAATTTTGGGATTTTTTTTTAACTTTTTGTACACATTTATTCATTAAATGGGCTCATTGACTTGTCTCTATTTTGTATTTGCTCTCTATACCTCTATGTTATTAAAATGCCTTTAAAATTAAAAAGCGGCATGCTTTTCTCATTTCTTTTGCAATTTTCAACATTTTTTGAAAATCCAATTTTTTAAAACAAATCTTTATACTTTTGGTTTTCTGATTTTTTCTGCGAAAGATTTTTGCTGCTATGCTTCTACCTCCCTTCCCACTCTTGATATTTTTTCTCTCCCATTTTAATAAGGTAATTTTTCATTTTGGTTAATAGTTTTACAAAGGCAATTAGTTAATAAATAACACTCTTGCAACATGAACAAAAGAAAACAACTATTTGTACTTTTCATTCATCAGTTAACCAAAAGTCCATTGCTACTCATTGATCAGTGCTACAACTTGATTAGTGTTCAAACATTGTGTTCTTGTTGTTTTTATGCCTCTACAAGAGGACAGCTTCCAGTAAGATCAAAGAGCTTGTAACAAGGAACCCCCTCCATTTAAGGTAAGTTCCTTTTATAGATTTTTTCTAATTTGTTTCCAATCTCCACTGGAACTTATGTTATTTTTTCTCAATATTTTTGTTCTCTTTTTCAACGAGTAATGTTAACCAAGAGCTAGGTTTCTTTTTCAAATACTTTGTTTGATTTAAAGCTTGTATATACAAGTATTATTTAAATTGGAAGGAAGTTCTAGCTCTATGGGCCAAAGGTCTACTATGGCTTTCAAAATCACCAAATTTTCACCACTTTGGAGACATATCATGATGATTAAAGCAACTTCCCACGGCTAGAGGTTATGCTTGATGCTGCAACAAGTGTCAAAATGAGTATACGAGCTCATATGGTCAAGTGAAATCCTTTTTGTGTGTGATTTGAATCCAAGCAATCAAAGCTTGTGGTGGGCCAACCATACATAGGTTGGCAAAGGCACAAACAAATTGTCCAAGAAAGGATCTTGATCAAGCAAGCCACTACAAGGCTATCCTCTACTACAATCATAACTGTTGTGCATCTAATTTTAGTAAAATGGTCTTTGAAAGAAGATGATGGTACTCTTACCTGCAAAAGAACAAAGGATGTGAATCCATTTGAACAGGTATTTAAAAATGAGGCAAGGGGCAATGCCAACAAGTTCACTGCATATTGTATTTATGCAAGGGTACATGAGGATGTGTCCATTGCCATTTTGCAAGCATACTCATACCAAGGGCATTTTGAGGATGTGGAGACACCTCAAAAATGTCCCCCTACCATCCCCTAAACCTCAACTTTGTCAATAAATGTCCCAGAAATGTAGGGGATGGCCAGCTGTTCCCCCTCTAAAAAAGTGAAAAAATAATCGCCCAAATTGAATAATTTTTTTTAAAATGTTGTGTTATGGGCCCCCACGCCACCCTTATCCCTAAAGGCACAAATCATAGGCACATTATGCTTTGCAAACCACATTTTCACACATTTGAAGTAGGAAAAAAATATTTCTTGACTAACTGAATAGCAAGTAGTTTTAGGGATCAAAACCAAAAGAGCAAGGTGCTACATGAGTGAGCAATAATGAGAAGAAAGTCGGAGGAAAAGTTAAGTATGCATTTTTTTCCCTTGATTTCATTTTCCATTTTCACATTGCACTTGCATTCTAATATTTTCACAAAACATAGGCAGAAACAATGACAATAGTGAACATGAAATGGAAGAAACAAATATAAGGATTTCAACAAGGTGTGGAAAATGTGTGGGTGAAGAAAGACATCCACATAACCCATTTGAGTGCCCTTCTATTCTCTTGAAATATTATGTAAAAAGCCCTTTCAAACCCCTCTAAATCTCTTCTCCAATTTGTGACAGCTATAGACAAAGACAAAAAGAAAGATCCGGGTGGAGGAGAGTTTGGCTGTGTCATATTTGTAACAAAGGTTTTAGAGGGAGCTACACCAAGTTATATAGTCATCTCTTGGGCATCACAAGGCAAGGGGTTAAGATTTGTCCACAAATAACATAGCTGAGAAGGTAGAGATTAATAGACTATTTATGGAGAGTGAAGCAAGGTCTAAAGGTATGCCAATGCCAATAGAGTCTGCACAAACTACTATGCCATCTAAGGTTGGTAGTGGTAGTAGCAAAGTTTCTAAAATTGGTGAGAGGAAGACTCGTGATAGCAAGATGCTATAGGCAGTTGCAAGTATGTTCAATATGCAATCAAGGGAAATGGCAAAGTCTTCCGTTGCAAAAAAAATCTTTGCCCATGCCATACCATTTGATGTGGCAGATTCTCCCTATTTCAAACAAATATTCAAAGATGCAATTGTTGTCGGTCCCTCATTTTCCCCCCCTAGAGAACATAAGCTATGCACCACCCTCCTTGATAGAGAGTATTATGAGGTGAGTGTGGTGATGGAGTAAATGAGACAAACTTGGATAAAGGTGGGTTGCTCTATCATCATGGATGAGTAGACCAATATTAGACATCAACCACTCATCAACATCATAGTCATATGTTCAACTAGCCATAGAGGTTGGGACCTCATGTTGTATAGGTGGTCACAAATTTGGAACGTGCATGCAAATTAGCTAGCATAATGGTAGAGAGTGCTTACAACCACATCTTTTGACCCCATGTTGTGTTCATGCATTGAACAACGCACTGAAAGACATAGGGAAGATAAATTGCATGAAGAGAGTGGTGGAAAAAGCTAGAGATATTTAAACGTTCATTTGCAACCACTACAACTCACTCTCTTCAAGACTTTTTCAAAGAAGGAATTCTTTAACCTACAGAGGCTAGATATGCTAGTTACTTCATTTTATTAGAGAGGATGCTTAAGATGTGAGGCTCTACAGTTGATGATGGTTAATCTAGAGTAGATTACATAGCTTAATGTGAGCACTACTAAGGGAAAATCTATCAAACTAAAGATCCTTGATGACGATTGGTGGTCCAATGTGAGTTAAGGTAATTATTTTATTATTAAATTATTAATCTATTAATGTTTGTAACTTGATAATCTTATTCATATTTTGTATTAGTATTCACTATTTGTCATTTGTGTTTTATAACCTTATTCTTCTCAAATTTTTGTTTGCAAATATGTTTGCTCCTTTGTCTCACATGTTTTAGATGTCATTAGATATGCTAATACAAACTCTCCTTATCTTAGAGAGATTTATGAAACATTTAACATACTTGGATAGATGAAACAAGCAAGTCAGAAAAAAGATCCTAATTAGGGATTACATGAAGGAGCATATCAAGCCCATTGTGATGTGGCAATGGAATACAATGAACACCCCGCTTCATATGATAGCATTTGCTCTAAATCCCAAATGGTATGGACCAAGGGCTAGGAGAGTGTTAGAACACAATGGTATACTGAGAGGGGGGGTGAATCAGTATATCCCACAAATTTATCCAATTCAACTTCATCAATCACAACTTCTTACTACCTTAAACAAATAAAGTACAAATGCAATTCAAAAGCATGAGCACACAACCATAACACCAGATTTACCTAGAAAACCCTAGAAGGGAAAAACCACGGTGAGCAAGTTGCTTGGAGCTACTTTCCAAATCCAGCCTCATAAATAAAAATAAGATATACAAGCTTTATGGCTACAACTCCCTAAATCATAGTTCTATGGCTACAACCAAAGGAAGTCTATGACTCCCGACACTTACAGGAGGCAACAGCCTCAATACAACATACTTGACAAAATTCGTTGACTAATCACCACCACAACACTTCAACAACCTCTACTTCCTCCAGCTCACTACCTTCAACACACTTCCTCACTCACATATACTGTTGCCTTCAACTCACTACCTTCAGCACACCTCACATATTTCTTCGCATACTTACACTCACACACTCATTCTTTTTGCAAGAACCCTAACCTTCCATTTATATCCTCTGCAAGCTTCAAAATGTTTCTACTTGTCGGCCAAAATGAAACATATGACATGAAACGTGCAACGGCCATCAATAAGTCGACTTCAAAACATCCATGGTAAAAGGGAATCAAATGTGGTCCAAACCAGGAGATAATTTGAATCTATTTTACCTTAGCACACACACCTCCATGCTAGCGCACACTTCAACATTCCAAGTCAGCCCAGCAAATACTTAACCTTCCATGCATTAACTCCAGACCACAAGCAGTACCAGAGAGACCAGATACCAATATACAGATCTCTTTACAAGCATTACATGATATTCAAAAACATTCTCATACAAATTTTTTCACAACTTCATGCTACTTTATTCTGGCACAAGCAAACAAACACTAACCCCAACATCTCTTGCAAACCCAGAAAACATAGTCTTGAGATAGAACATTGAAAACCCGACTTGTAGTACTCCTCAACACCTAAAACTTGAACTGAGCAAACATACAGACAATTTACACTTGTTCTCCAAACCACAAGGCCACATCTTCAAATGCGGTGAAATGTGGAGCATTCCTCTGATCCTTCCTGACTACAACAACACAGTCTTCACTCTGCTAGCTCTAGAAACTTCTACAATAACTTCTATGTTCTGAAATCAAGAACACACATGCTTCACACTTGTCTCTGTCTATCTTCCAAACCGCAAGACCATATCTGCAAATGCGGAGGAATGCGGAGGAATGCAGAGCATTCTCTCAAGCAACTTCAATGTAACTTCCTATGCCTCAGACTACTTGAAAGCATTTCATACATTATTTGATTTATTATGCAATGCTTTACATCAAGAGATAGAGAATACAACATTCACACTCTCATAGACAACAATTACAACAAGAAAACAAGAAACCGCAACTTTTCCATATTAGCATACACTTCCATCTGTCAACACTCACCTATTCATGAGCAACAAATATGGTACAACTCTATACAGCATGCTCATGACATTCATCACCATGTCCTTCACTCCACAATACCACCTTTCACAACACCTACAATAATCTCCATCACATGCAACCTTCCACAATACCACACTGTTGATATCAATGACAACACATGCAACAGAGAGTGTCTCTTAATGATGAAAAGGTAAAAGAGGTGTTTATGAAAACCCTTAGAAAAATGTATTAAAATGAGGAGGCAACTTTACTTCGAACATAATGGCTTGCCTTCGTTAATCTTTGAGGTCTAAAATTCAATAAACTAGATGTGGAACAAATAGAGCTACATTAGCTCAATCCCCTATTCGATGGTGGACATAGCATGCCAGTATACACAAGAGTTAAGGATTCTTTCCATTCATCTCCTTTCACAAGTTGCCAATTCCTTTGCTACAAAAAGGAATCAGTCCACACACAACTTCTTCCACTTTATCAAGAGAAATAGACTTATTTCTTGACGAGCAAAGAAGTTGGTTTCAATCCATGGTACCTTAAGACTTTAAGATTGATAAACTCTTGAGTACTAATGGACTCTAGCTTTATAGTGAGATGTTGATCCCAAGGATGCCACATTGAGTTATGAGGTGGTATAGAAAGGATTGGTGGGTGTTCGATTGGATGAGACAGCCTATAATATTGGCAATGAATCAGATTAAGAATCAAATTTTCATTCACTTTAGAAGCATAGCAACAATAGGCCTTAGATTGTCTACACTTTATCATTTTGTAATTGTAGCTTTTTAGCCTTTTCATTTTGTTGTATTTTGTATATGTATAGTGGTAATAAAAACTCACATTCAAACTACTAGACATTGCAAGTTTTTTAATTTGTACGTTGACTTGTGAATTATCAATTCATCTCTAATGTTTCATAATATGATTTTATAATGTATATGATGAATGCCTTGTATATAAATGATTGAAATTTCCTATATGTTTAAAATTTCCCTATTTCTTTAATTGCCATCGCCTAAAAAAGGCATCCCATCCTCTATTGTGTTAGAAACGTGTCCCCTCATTTCTTGTCATCATCATCCAAGAAACTGGTATAACATAGTATTTATGCTGATGGCCTTCCTTCTAATCTCATTATTTCACTATATTAGCAGAAAATATTAGGGGGATCAATGAAATCCTAAAAAGCACACAAACTTTGGCAATGATAAGATATGCAACATCTTATTGGCCAAGGAAAGAAATTATGTAGATACTTCATTGCAGCACATTAGGGATTCATGGGTTGAAACAATTGTGTTCATCATTTTTGAAACATGGAAATATCATAAAAACAAGCCCTAATTAATTGTTAGATGGGTATAATGTATCTAGACAAAAGTTGAGCATGTCTTTGAGGCAATGTGTTGGAATGGAAAACGATTACAAGTTGAAAGATGTCAAGAGTAAATAATTAACTCTTTGAAAATGGGTAGTTTCAGAAACACTAATCCAAAAGCAAGTAGTTGCTTGTAACGGAAAATTTATTCAGCAGCAATTTGCATACCAACAAAAACAAATAAAGATAAATTGGAAATACTCAACGTCAAAACTAATGCATAGCAATATCTTAATAACACTGTAACAAATGCTGGTTATGCCTCAAATTTGATGAGTAGATTGCTGAATTAGCTAAAGGAATTATTCAGGTGGTAAAGCTTAGTAACAGTGCATGCAAAATATTTTCATTTAGGTTACAAAATCTGTGTAGGCATTACAGATGTGTCTGCATTGGGGGAGCATACTTTTGCAATATGGATCAACCTATAATATTGTAATGTCGTAAATTTGCACCCCTTGCAATTTCACATACATCCTTGCATCCGCTTTAGTGTCCACTCCCTTAGCATCTTGTGTAGCCTCATTTTAGCCCTTGCATCAGCCTTTTCCCTTCTCAGGGTGCTCTGAGACCCCTTCGCGTGTCAGCTTCGCATCGAACCTTGTGATTTTCTCGTTCGTGTCGTTTTGTAGCATGATGCATTCAGACACTAGCGCGCCGCGCAAACATCTACGCGCCGGAATAGCGTCCTGCGATGTTTCAACGTTCAAATGACCGCCTCCGAGCATGTTTGCCACTTGTCATCTGCTTTTGTTGGTGGTAACAGCTCGGGATGCCTTGTAACCACCCGGGAAGCTTCTTTTTCCTTCTCTTCTCTCCTTAAAAGCTATCTTTTCAATTCATTTTGGTCTCTAGCTTCCTTCTATCCTTGGCTTTGGCATTTCTCTCTTGTTATCTTGATTGCATAACTCCATACAGCTTGCTACAACAGCCTCAAGCTCTTAAGCTCTCACAACACCCATTGTAGCTCTCTTGGCTCTTGAACCTCTCTTTGTCTCCCTCTTTGGCTCCCTTAAGCCTTGCAACTTCATCTCCCCTATCTCATGCTTGTGAGCATCCTGGGATTCCATATCCCCTATCAATTGCATTCTTACTTCATGATACGGGTTTTCCTCCTCGAGCAGGGATTGCTTTTATCACTCATACTTGGTGGTGCGGGTTCTACTCCTAAAGCGGGTTTTGCTTTCAACACACGCTTTGTCCATTTTGGTTCATTTCTCTCTATCTATCTGCCTGTCCGTGGAGGTGGGAACACCAAAACGGGGGTTTGACTGAGGCAAACCCCTATACAGCCCCACCACTTTCTCCAGATCTTACGCATGCAGGTATTGAAGACATTCACATGCTAGAGGCCTCATCACTTGCGTGGTTGTGAGCATTTCCTTTCTACCTCCTATTCTCTTTATCATTTCTATTTCACTTTATTTCAACTTTTTCACATTCTGTTATTTTCCAGTACTTTTGAAGTTCTCAGTAATTAGATTGCTAGTAGTCGCTAAGCTATTTCCTATGAAATTCTCACTTTCTGGTTCGTACGGACGCTAGTGCGCCAGAGAGACTCCAGCGCGTCGCACTATCGTCCCAGACCCGCGTTTCCGTCCTTTGGCCAAGAGCCCATCAATCTATCCAAAAATCTTCGTGACCTGCCCTTTCAGATTCTGGAACTCTCGCACTGTAGCATGAGGTAGTTTAGGGCAGTTCGCTCCATGAGGCTCTCTAAATGAAGAGAACTTGTGAGCCACGAATCCCCCTTCTCTACATTTTGGTGAACCCGACATGAAGAACAACTTTTTTTCAAAAACTAGGAATTTATTTACCCTTACTTGGCGGGGTCATAGCTTTTGACTCGATGCTCGGAATTCAGAACCGTTTGCATCATTGGAAAGATCTCCAAAAGGACTAATTCAGTCCCTTAAATACTATGCCTTTAGCAACCAAATTCTAAGAACTGATGCAATTTTCAACCCCAAATTCCACTCCGAAGACCTCCTAAAATGCAAATTACTAGAACCTAGAAAATATCGAAAATATCTGAAAATTTGGATTTCCAATTTTTCTTAGTTCTATCACCAAAATGAATTTAATATCCTCTTTTTTGAGCTCAGTATCTAATCTTATTCAAAGTGTTAATGATATTCCATTTCATGCATGTGATAGTGACTTGGCTTTGCCCATGTCACTTGGTGCCTTTGATCCTTCTCATGAGATTCCTCTTGGTTTGAAGGATATCTTGTTGCAAGAAGATGAAATCATTGATACCTTTCTTAACATTACTCTACCTTCTCTTCATTCCAATGCACTCTCTTCTAGAGACAATGCATTAGCAAATGATGAATCTCCTTCCACATCTAATCCTCCCCGGATCGATGTTGAGAATATGTCTTCAAATAATTATTTCACTAGTTGTGATGAGTCTATAAGTTTAATCTATGCTCTGCTGCCCCTCAAAGGCCTAAGAGACCTATTAGACCTATTATTTATCTAACCCTAGCTAGTCCTTTTCCTAAAAGGGTTTGTTCTATTAATGGTGTTCCATTTGATAGTGACTCTCCTGATCCTTCTAAGGCTCCCTCTTATAGAGCGGTAGCCCATACTTATGAGAATAGAATGAATAAACAACCAAGTCTTCCTTCAGCTCCTAAACCTACAACTAAAGCACCCGATGATTACGATCTTGTCAAGCAACTCTGTGTTACTCCAGCCAAGATCTCACTGTGGGACTTGCTTCAGTCTGCTCCGGTTTATCAAGGTATGCTTCAGGAAGCCTTGTAGAAGATCCTCTTGCCTGCCTTCACTAGGCCAACAGACATTAATGCGTTGATAGCTTATATTCGTGCAGATTCGCCGAATATTACGTTCTATCCGCAAGAACTTTTGGCCCTGGAAGTACAGAAGCAAGCGGATCCTCTAATGATCATAGTAAACATTAATAATATTAGCATTAGACATACTCTCATTGGCGTTGGTTCAATGCTCAATGTGTGCAGTATTGATCTATTGCCTAAGATTAAAATTGATTTGTCTTCTCTTAATGCTTCTTTTGTTGTCATTTGTGGGTTCGATAATGTCCGTCGACAAGCCCTAGGAACGATAGTCTTGCCTTTGAGGTTTGTACCCGTTACTGTACCCACCCTTGTATAAGTTATGTCAGAAAAATTACCATATAACCTTCTTGGTAGACCGTGGATTCATGCTATGGGTGCAGTCCCGTCTACCTTGCATAAATCTATTAAGTTCATTTGCAATAATCGAGTAGTCACAGTCATGGCTGACCTTGATGCTATGCACTAGTGTGAGATGGCAACTGTTGGTCAGGTTTCAGTTGTGCCTACTCTTATTCCTTTAGTATCTTCCAATGTATCGATGTTTACTCCAACAGTACCTACTACAAAGGGTACTCTTGAGATAGATGTTCCTAAGGAAGATCCTTTTGAAGCGAGAAATCCTAAGTCTACTTCTTCTCAAGCGAATGCGTGTTTTGGTGAAGATTGGGGTTCCTTAGACTTTACAAATTCCTTCATTAGGGAATATAAAGTCAACCTGATCCACCTAGACCTTTCGACAACATCATCCCCACCCGCTATCAAAGATGGTCATTCTTCTGTATCACGGGATAATGTGAACGTAAATTGTAATGTTCTTAGTGTTGATCCTCCTTCTGAGGAAGATGATTATGCTTCTGCTAAAGAGGATAATGTTGGCAGTCCTATTAATAAGGATGATGGCGATCCCATAGAGGAGCATAATCTCCATTGCTGGAACAATGCTCTCTATAAAGATCCTCCTCCTCAAGATTTGCAAACGCGTTATGGCCCTGGCTTTAGGCTTGCCTCTAAATATGGCTATGGGCGTAACGAACAAGGCATTCAGGTCCCTATAGAATTCGCACCCCGTAAGCGTAGTTTGGGGCTTGGTTGCTTGAATGAACAATCTAAACGGAAGCCATGGTTGAGTGACATGAATTCTTCTCAACCTCATTCTGTTGAAAAGATTCATCCTCCATTGTCTTCTATCTTTGCGTCTTCTTCTTGTGAGCAGTCAAGTCTTTCTCCACAAGAGAAAGGGTTGCTTCCTGCTCCTCATCCTTTATCTGAGCAAGAGCGTATTTTGTTGCAGCTTCTAAAAACCTGCTTAATTACTCTTCCTCCTACACGTAAGAAATTTCATGAACATGATAAAGAAAAACATTCTTTCTATGCATACCATTGAGTGCTTGGCCATTCCACTAGTGAATGTAAGGCCTTGAAGGATAAAATACAACTTCGTGATTCAGGTGCCATCACTCATTAGTTTGTTGATGCACTTGCCTCTTCTTCAAATGACAAATGATATCAAGGACTACCTTTGTCCTGTATGTCCTAAGTATCTTGCATGGTTCTCCTCCCTTGTATGTTGGGGGCAGTGATAACTTATTTGGGAGATGTGTGTCCTTCTTAAGGGCCCCCTCTCTTCTTTCTATCTTTCAATTGAAGCATCCCTTGAGTGGACCCCTCTTCTTTTGAAGGGTTCTCAAGAGACCCCTTTGAGAGCCTTCCAATTTTTCAATGGTCTGCGTGACTATCTGCTTGATTGCCTGCGTGGCCGCTTTGTTCTCAGACATGCTTTATCTGCAGGTAAACATGTCGCTTTGCAGATGCGCCTATAAGGCCGCTTTTCAATCCAACTCTATGGAGTCTCCTTCTTTGGGTTTCCCTCATGTGAGAGATCTTGGGGGACGCCTCCTTGCAGGTCTGCGGGCTTGTGAGGCACTTACATCCGGGTTTCCTGCATGTGAGATATCTTGGGGGACGCCTCCTTGCAGGTCTATGGGCCTGTAAGGCGCTTACTTCTCTAAGCTTCCTCCATGTGAGAGATCTTGGGGGATGCCTCCTTGCAGGTCTGTAGGCCTGTAAGGTGCTTACTTCTTTGGGTTTCCCTCATGTGAGAGAACTTGGGGGCCACCTCCTTGCAGGTTTGCGGGCCAATACAATTGGAAGATGATGATCACCCCTCTCCTACGGGTACGGAGATTCTGGAGTCGGACAATGACATGGATATCATCGATGGAAAATTTGAAGAGGGAATGATTTCCGCTCTCAAGGGGATCCAGGAGGACCCATCCGTGCAAGAGATTCAAGATATGCCAAAAGTTCAGGATATGCAGGACGTCCAAGATCAACAGGAAGATGGAATTGAACAGTCAACCATCCCAAATTGGCTGAAAGAGAGACTAAAGATAAAGGCGCCAGTAGAGGTACCAGAAGAAGATGATACCACAGACTTCTTGGCGAGGCTAGAGCAAACTGCCACAAGAAAGCCAGCCAAGAAATTTTCTGCCATACAAAGAGATGAGGCTGGTAACCGCACAGTGCAAATTGCAATGCCTACAGTTGATAAATTCCAAGATGAGATTGCCCCAAACAAATATGCCATCACAACTATTGATATGGGTCCGACGACAAAAGGACAAGAAGTTGAGGACTTGGATAATTCTGTTGCCACCATCAAGTCTAGGCTGGAGAGAGAAGTGGCGAAGAAGAGAGAGATTGAGCGTCTAAAAGAGTATATCCAACATTTAACCAGGCCACTCAATCAAGGTGACCAATCGGCACCTCCACTTCCAAACTCTTCACAGGAACTGGTCAGAAATTTTGAAGATGAATTGACTACAGCCAGAGAAACTAAAGACTGGATGGCAGGAAAGAAAGAAGAGGCAATGGCATTCGCAGAGAAGTTGGCATATGTTTATGAGCAAACTTCCTTTCTGCTATCACGAGTGGCAAACTTGGCAGAAGCATGGGATGGCCTCCAAGACATCCAAAATAAAATTATCCCATGTCTTAGAGAAATAAAGGGCATTCCAAAGTAGAGATTGATTGATGAAAAGATTATTGAAGCTGGAGCTGCATATGATTTCAGCAGCTGGTACTATGCATTGATCTCACGGGGAGAAGTCCTAGAAATTGTAAAGCAAGATGGCACCGAAATTGAAGAGCAGGCAAAGGAGATTCGGAGTAAGATTTACCAAATGGCTGCATATGTGCTTGACAGAGATATTGTCCGAAAGAAACACTTGCAGCCAGAAAATTTAAAAGATAAAGTTCAAAGAATTTTCTCCATCACTTCCGGGCCAATCA
>VDFB02148978.1:0-41188 GCA_007258455.2 Sequoia sempervirens | reverse complement strand
GATAATGATTGTCATGATGAGTTTTGTTCGTTTGGGAAAGATTCGTGTTGTCTTGAAGAATTTTTTACGTGTGTGTCAGTGTGATACTATGAACCCTAATGGACTGATCTCGTAGTTCGACACGACTAATGACTTTGTCTTGGTGACAAAAGATTGCATCATGATTTTATTTTGACAAACCTAAAAGGACTGACCTAATGTCTCGGGGACTCAAATGTGAGTCTTGCCTACGTAGCAAATGCACGGAGACAACCTTGATTCGACAATGACATTGGCTGGCCAGCATAGTGACTTTGACTCCCATGTGGTGACTTTGACATTGGTTGGATGATAAATAGGAGATATTTTTTCCTGACAATATCATAAATTGATTTGGATGTTTTGTGTTTTTCTTGAGTTTTATGATTTTTGATTTTCTTGAGGACATTTTATGATTTTTGTCTTTTTTTTTTCAAGACATTTTATGATGTTTTATCTTTCTCGGGACTTTTGCGATGTTTTTGGTCTTTTTTAGGGACATTTATGATTTTTTAGTTTTACTGGCGTTTGAGGATCGTGACAAATGCGCCTGAGCAGTGCCTACACATGAAGTCAGGAAAACGTAGTTGTGCCCCTAGTCAGTGAATACCAATTGACGGTGACAACGTTGTTTGACATGGGAAGGACGCATCCCGAAACAACGTGAGGATGATGACGATAATGTGACAAAAGTATGGAGGTCTACAGCCAGGATAGGAACACAGTCAAGTAATGTTTTGGATAATGCGCTTGTATGGATTAGACTTGTTGCATTTGGAATGACTTGGTTAGGACAAGATGGGATGATGATTATCCTTAGATCATTTGACAAGGGAAAGCCAAGACGAGTGATAGACATGAAAGTATAGGGGGTGGTCTTGGTAAAAGATGGAAGACATGAGACTAAGGGAATGTCATATGATTTTCAAGGAATATGTCGTATAAGGACAATAAGACTATGACGGTGAATGACATGATGTTTCGTGAATTGTGTATGACCAAAGGATAGACATGTCAAGAGTTTTCCCAAAGCATGATTTATATGTGTCAGTTTTGTGTCAAGACTAAGGTAGGTGGAAATGATATGGATTAAATGGTCAAATGCCAATGCCAAGAGGAAGGTCTAGGAGATGCGACAACTTGCCCCCCAAGTGTAAGAGTCCACATAGACGATTTATTTTACACATGACGCCTGTTTGCCAGGTTTTCATCATGGTACTTATCCAGGGTGCCTGTTTGCCAGGTTTTCACCATTGGATGAAAATTCTCTTTACTATTTTCTTGATTTTTTGATTTTTTTTCGGGTGTCACCAAGACGCCTGTTTGCCAGGTTTTCATCAGGGTGACAATTTTTTTAATTTCTTATTTTTTTAATTTTTTTGTATTTTTGATATGTCTGGATGCTTTAGATGACCACTGACTGTTCTGAATCCACTGACGGTGCTGATGTAAGACTGGTGCCATGATATGCCAATAATGACCTTGTTGAAGGAGTTGTCTTGTCAAGATTGTAGCACTTGTATACAACTGATCGATGTCATTGTGATCCTTTCTGATACTAGCGTTGGCCTTATCAAAATACGCACATCGCAATAGAGTGCCATGAGAGTCCTTGTGGTAAAGAGTTGCTGCCATGATGTGACAGATTTGTGATGTGGGATTTTTGGACTTTAGACGAGATGTAGGATTATGACGAATGATGGTAGACATGGAAAATTTGTTTGGACATTTGGATGAATGACTTTTTATTTTTCAAACTTGGGATGGTGTATGATGGATTTTGGAGGAATGGTGTTTGGAACCAACACTCTTAGATGCCTTGTTTGATGACCATTTTGAAGGAGGTGGACATGTGTTATATGTGGGAGTCCTCTTGCCTTGTGGCTCCACATTGTGATTGACTTTTGTATTTGACTTGATGTCTTTGTTTGATCCCTCTTTCTTTGGGATCCATTTTAATTTCATTTGTCCACTTGTCCTTTTGTTTGATTCAATGGCCTTTGACATTTGATTTTGATCTTTTGACTTGTAATACTTTTGTTTTTGTTGGTCCCAAAGGGAAGGTTGATTCATGATAGAATGATGGTTTATGGTGTGGGTGGAGAGGGTGTTGGCATCAATATTATAACAAGGATTTTTCATGGATTCCATTTTGACGTTTGTATCTGACAAAGTTGCCCCCAGTATCAAGGAGGTACCACTGACATCGTTTGATTTACTGTCTGAAGAATAGCCAAGACCTTGATGTTTGTAATTTGCCTGAAGTTGTATTGGTTCTAGAATGCCTTGCTCGTGTATGCCTAGTCCTTTGCCTTGATATTGCATGCTTTGAAAGAATTTGTTTGTGATGGGGTATTTGTTGTTTTGAAAGCAAGATGCTAACCCATCATGATGTCTATGGACACTGTCACTTGTAATATTTTCATCTCTGAGAAAGCCTGCTCTGACAAAGATAGATGACCCTAAGTGATAAAGTGTCTTAGTTTCATTGTCTTGTTGGAAATATTCCTGACTGATATCTTTGGCCTGATCTTGTGTCATGTCAAGTTCAGTCGATTCTATTGGTGCTTCCAAAGAAATGTCGAAGCCATCATTATGGTCAGTGTCATAGAGTCCAGTAAATTCAGCTATAGCTTGATCATTTTCAAATATGTCTATATTGGAATACTCTTGTGCTTGAGGAATATCATCTATGTGTCCCATAGAGGCAAGTGTCTCCTTTTGGAAACTGTCAATAGTCGAGGCCTGTATAGGATTGAAAAGTATTTGATCATAAATGGCGTAAAGGTCGAGTGGATCGTTTTGGACTTCTTGGTCAACAATAGGGTCTTGGTCAAAAATGAGGTTGTCATGGATTTGGACTTCTTGGTCAATGGTAGGGTCTTGTTCAAAGATGGGGTTGTCATGGATAGGTGTGTTTTGGATGTCATGATTGTCTTGAGAGACTCCCTAAATGGAGTTTAAGATAGGGTCATGGGATGGACTACCTTGTTCTTGACACGAGGGTGACATTATAAGGTTATGCTTTGGGATTTCATTTTGACATGTATCCTCAAGTTTATTAAATGGGATTTGACTTTGGACTATGATAGAATTTTCATGACTAGATGTGGCTTGTGAGGGGGTGACTTGAAAAGGATTAATGACCAAAGGACTAGGATAGAACGTGGGAACTTGGACTGGACTAGTATGTGAAGGACTAGGATATGACATGGGATCTTGGACTGAATATGTCATGGAGTCTTGGACTGGATTAATTATTGAAGGAGAAGGATATGACATGAAGACTTCGACTGGATTGGTGTGGTATGATGTGGGGACTTGACATGAGTTGGTAGATAGTTGATAAGGGATGTAGGCTTGGACGGGATTGATAGGTGAAGGGTCAGAATATGACGTGGAGGTTTGGAATGGACTAGTGGATAGTTGGCTTCCCTTGTCAAGGTTAGGATAAGGGTGATAAGTGGACGTTTGTTGTGAATTAATGGCAAGATTTGTGTCAAGTGACTGTTGATTGCGAGGGTAGACAGATGGTGGCAAAGTATTTATGTCAAAGCCTTGTGGTAACTTAGCCCCTTCATCCAAAAGCATGGCTAGATACCTTTGAGGGTCACGTAAGACTTTTTTTTTTTGTAAAGGAGAATATATCAGGATTTTTCTTTGCAGCTTCTATGTCTTTGAAATATACTTGTCCATTTTGGTCTCTTTCTATGAATGGCTCAAAAATGTTTTGTGATGAAGATGACATGTTCATGGAAGATTGCATGTTCATGTTGTGAAATGGGTCAGAAAAAGTCCAATGTTTGTTCGTGTCGTAAGCGTTATTGTCAATGTTGGGATAAGAATCTTGTCCAAAGTTTGCCATTTGTCGTTGTTGTCTTTGAAGCTTAGTCTCAACTGTAAAAGGGATTTTCTCAAATGAGAATGATGAGAATGACAACTAAATGCAAGGATGACACTAGCCTATGTTTTTTGGATTTTTTGGACAATGCAAGACTATGTTTTTGAATTTTTGACAATAAGCGATGCAATATGACAATGTTGTCTAAAGAAAATGACTAATGTCAAAGGACAATGAAGACTAAGATGACAAGTTATGTCACTAATTTTTTTGTATTTTTGGAATAAGGGATGACAATGCAAGACTATGATGACGTTTTCCTAAGGAAATGATTAATGCAAGATGACAAAGTTGTCAAGGCTAAAGTACCAAATGAGGACTAAGATGATGATGTTTGACTAAGGACTTAATGTTATAAATGCAAAGTATAGGTTCAAAGTGATGACTAAGATGAACAATGCAAAGTCTAAGTTCAAAATGAGGACTAAGATGGTTTTCTAATGTCTTGTTGAAAAGTCTGAGTTGTCCAAGGTCAACTGTTTTTGTCCAGATTTGTGAATGTTGTATATATTGTTTGAGTAATCTAGAAAACACTTGACAAGAACGATGTTTTGGTGTAAGCAAACTCACATGAAATAAGTACAATCCTAAAAGGCCAATAGGCCATGGGTTTGTATACTTGATATATCCCACCTATTATACCCCGGATTAGTGATAAACACCTTTCCTTCTCGAGAGCGGATAGTTTAGAATTTTGGTGGCATTGGCTCCCCTCCACCGCTCATTAACGTCATTCAAGCACACCAAATTCAGATTCTTTGGGTAGTGACATCCCAAGAATTACTATCTCTACTCAAGGGGATCAGTAGTGAGTATCTTCGGGCATGATACTATACCCTGCACTATATCAAGCAACGACCAATAGAATAGTTGGACACTAAGACAAGAGGTTTTTAATTCGGGCATTCCGTTCATGGGGCGTGATCCATGCGGCGAGAGTCCCCTTTCAAATCCATCTCATCGGAACCACACTCGTAATTCTTGGGCTTTCCCCAAAAACCCACTTTTATATACCGGCTAGAAGTCCCTCGGTGTCAGGGTGCTACCGGTCTGAGTCGTCCTGGGGTGAGTACTTTTTCCCACCAAAACAGGCTCAAGTTCTAGAGTCAGTAACCGTTTCTCTTACACCCAATATCACTTGAAAGCCCGAGGGAAGAGGATACTCCGATATACCAAATCGTGAAAGGTAAAAATAGATAAAATGGGTCTGGTTTTCTGATCACCGAGTTTTCACAAGGTGGGAGCATAATCACCTACCATTTGTTCAAACATAATCAAACAAAAAAAAGCATAGATTCGTTTTAATTGCACCAAATAAAATGTGAGTTACACTACTAAAAATGCAAACACATTGTTTTGTTGTTTGACCTTTGAAAATTGAACCTACAAGACAATCCATTAGTAGTTTAGTGTTTGTCTTCAACCCATGAATAGTAACCGCCAACAACCTGCCAATCTTGATTAGTAACAAAAATAAAATAAAAAATAAACCTTTATTGACAACAGCAACTTAAAATGGTGATAACTTGCTCAAAACTTAACAAAATTTTAAGTGGTAGATATCCATGGAAAGCTGAAAATCCAACCTTCAAAACCCAAAAAGGATTTTCCATGATTCTGCACAAAAAAAATGTTATATGCAAAAGAAGATGCGGGTTTTAAAAATGAAATTAACAAAAATAGCGATCACTAAAATAGCTCTAACTTTCTCAAATCTTAACAAAATTTAAAAACGTTTGATGTTCTGGAAAGATGAGACTGAGATCTACAAAACCCAAAAAAAGTTTGAAAATATTTTATTCGCCCATTTTTCTGTGCTCAAATGAAGGTGACAGGATTTCGTGTGACGTCTTGGCTGTAACCTGCAAAACAGTGAAAACAAACAAAAACACACACAAATTTCTGTCCAAAACATCGGGTTCACCAATGTAATAAAAGGAAAATCAGATTTTTTATATTGTTAGCACAAATAACATTAAAATCCAATGATATAACGAAGTACAATGGAAATCAAATGAAAACGAAAGGGAAATATGTTGCCCTCAGATTCATCTTCTTGAGCAATCTAAAATGCCTAAGCCCTACAACAAAATTTGAAGGATTTGATATGCCTATGACTATTGCCAATGCCTATGTCTATGTCTAAAGAAAATGCCAATATTAATCAAATGTCTATAGAAAAATATGTGCGACTAAGTAAATGAATGTCTATAGTAATTACGTAAAATGTCAACATGTGTGAAAAATGAGAAGGAAATGGCATTTTATAGAAAAGGCCATTTCGAACGGACGAACGAGATAAATCAATGAAGAGACCATAAAACGAACGATCCAGATTTAATCTGAGAATCCCTAATTAGGGTTAGGGAAAAATCCTTAATCAAACAGCCGGAATAAAATCAGATCGACGGTGGAGAACAAATGAGACAAATTAATTAGATAATGAAGATTTTCAAAAAATTAAGAAGATAAGATTGCCTGATTTGCAAGATTTGAAAAATCAAAGAGATAAGATTTGGACTGAAGATAAAATTTGGAAAATCAAGAATCTGCCCGATTGCTTGATTTTTGGAAGATTAATTACTAATTTGAATTAAAATAATTCAAATTATGGATTTTATGAGAGATAATAAATAATATTTTTAGATTATTTATCAAAAAGGACTGACAGTTAAGATTGAGATGACATTTTAAATAATTTAATTTATTTAAAATGAGAGGAATATTAAATTGACAATTAAATAATTAGATTTAATTATTTAATTTAGCAGATGAGATTAATTAATTAAATAAATTAATCAACTTATTTAATTAAGACAATTAGTGACGTATTAAATAAATAAATGTAATTCATTTATTTAATAATCGGGGATAATTAAATGCAGAAAGGGAAATTAAATAAATTAAGAAATTTATTTAATTAAAGGAAGACTTAGACAATTAATGACGTATTTAATAAATAAATAAAATTTATTTATTTAATAATTATGAAGAAAACAAAGATATGAATTAATTAAATAATTATAAAGTATTTAATCAATAGTCGAATGTGGACCAAGGACATAATTAAATGTCACAATTATGGTAGGACGAAAGTGGTAAAAATAAAGCTTGCAGGCCTAGGTCATTTTTAGGTGTCTATACATATAAATAGATATATATGCATACATGCACATACATATATGTATACATACACACATACACACACATATATACATATAACTATATATCAAAGCACAAAAATATTGAATAGGAAGAAACTAACCCAAGAAAAACAACCTAGGCTAGCCATCAACAATTGACAATTGTGGATTTTGGCATGTGGGTGACTGCTAGCTATATTGTTCCATTTGTGGCTTCTGTTTTGTGGGAATGGTTGCAAAATAGTTAATCTGGTGTGTTTTTGGTAAATCTTAAAATCAAGTTTTCTTGTGTTTTGTGGGTTTTGGCATCTGCATGACTATTGGGGATATTGTTTCATTTATGGCTTCCTGTTTGTGTGAATGGTTGCAAAATAGTTAATCTCCTATTTTTTTGGTGACTCTTCGCATGTTGGTCACCATTGAAACCATTTATCAGTTCATTTTGGGTTCGTGTTCTCTAGGTGCAAGTTTTTAGTCAACCTATTACTAAGAGCTTTCTGTGTTTTCTAGGTTTTCCATGTGAGCCACTGTTGGAAGCTGCAATTTAGTGTGCGATGGTTGCAAAACAATGAAATAGTTAATGTTATACAGGTTGCGTTGTTTTAGGGTATATTTCATTTTTTATAGGGTTCAATTGAAAAGAGAGTATATTGTTTCTTCACAACAATATTCTTTGATTTATGGTTTGGCTTGTGCGCAGATGTTTTTGTATGGATTTCTCACAATGATTTTCTAGTGTTTTTCACCTTTGGCCATCAAGGTGACTGTTGATAACAATATTGTTCCGTTTACGTTTTTTGTTTTGTGGGGATGATTGCAATGCAATAAAATAGTTAATGTTATGTAGTTCATGTTGCTTTGCATCAGGAATTGTTCACTGTTCTCATATGCCTTATGCTATTTTTTTCCGTTATGGCTTCTATTTTGTTGTTAAACGTAACTGTGAGTGAGGATGACAAGCTTCTATAAAGGTGCAAGTGCATTCATCAGCTGTGGAATCTATGTGAAGGTGCTTGGATGTTATCTTATATTTTTAATGTAATAAAATAGTTAATGTTATGTAGTTCATGTTGCTTTGCATGAGGCATTGTTCACTGTTGTCACTTGCCTTAAGCTATATTGTTTGATTTATGGCTTCAATTTTCCATAGTAGCCCTTGTCTTGTTCTTTCTCATTCTAGTCATCCTATTTATCCATACACACATCTATGGAACAAATGTCGATGCAGTTATCAGAAACGTATTGTTTGGTGTCATTGTGAGGGTCTATCTTGTTGTTGAAGTTAGCTATGAGCAAGGATGACAAGATTCTGTGAAGGTGCAAGCACATTCATCAGCTATAGAATCTATGTGAAGGTGGTTGGATTGTGTTGATGGCTACAAAAGGTGCAAACATGTAACTATCTGAAATCATATGTATATATATGTATATATTGAAGTTTTCTATTTTTAGAAAGTGGTAATATTCATCAAGTTTGGTATCTTGATAGATTAAGAATATATTGTTTCATTTTGGACAAGGTGTTGTTGAAAAGGGTGTATTGTTTTAATTTTTGTTCCTGTCCATTGGCAATGGTGCATAACAACAACAATTTTATTTTGTTCCAAACATATCCACAAAATGGTCGCCATAAACAGAAACCCACAAAGATTCATAGAAACAAACCCAAGTTAAAATATACTCATTTCTCAACACAACCCTATGAAAAAATTTAAACAATATAACCTTCTCAACAACACATTCTCACAGAATAATAATGATAAACCATATACATAAATATAATCAGCAGCAACAAATTGAAATATATATAAATATATGTAGAAAGCCAAAATATAGCCCAAACCATACAATAACAATCAACAAAAAATTGTATAACCTCAACAATTTTATCCCCTTGCAAACATGCCCACAAAATGCAAACATTAAAGAGAAACTCGTCAAAAGTTGACCCATATAACGTGTCCATAAATGAAACATAATTTGTTCTAACAAATAATTTTCTCTTCTATGAACAACACCTTATTGAAAATTGGAACAATATAGCATTTTGAACATAACCTGATTGAAAATGACACAATATAGGATGAACTAAACAATAACAATCATCAAAAACTGCATAAGGTCAAGGATTTTTTCCCCGTTGCCAACATATCCACTCAATGCAAGCAATAAAGAGAGAGCCACAAATATATATATATTCTCTTCTATGAACAACACCTTATTGAAAATTGGAACAATATAGCGTTTTGAACATAACCTGATAAAAAATGACACAATATAGGCTGAACTAAACAATAACAATCATCAAAAACTGCATAAGGTCAAGTATTTTTTCCCCGTTGCCAACATATCCATTCAATGCAAGCAATAAAGAGAGAGCCACAAATATATATGTATATATATATATGTATGTATGTATGTATGTATGTATGTATGTATGTATGTACAGATATATACATATATATATATATATTGTTATAAAAATATACCCAATATAGCCTAAGGTGGAAAACAATAATCAATAATACCTACTGTAACCAAACATAGAATCAACAACATTACTTATTTTATTTTGTTCCAACCATAACCACAAAACGAAAGTGATAAATCAAACAACTTTGGTTTCAACAACCACCCACATGCAGAAAGCCACAATATAGTCCAAGGTGTACAATAAAAATTGACAAACACTCCATAACCTCAACAATTTTATCCTGTTGCACACATACCCACAAAACGAAAGTATTAAAAAAAAACCCTTTGAAAATTGACAGTAACAAACCCATAGAAAAAACACTCCTTTCTCAACACAACCTCCTAAAAAATTAAAACAATACACCCTTTTCAACAACACCTTCTCCAAAATGAAACAACAAAGCTTAAGCAACACAACTATAATCAACAATCCATAATGGAAGCTAACCCAAAGCATTTAGGATTGACTATTTTATTCCACTGCAACCATAACCACAAACCAAAAGCCATAAATCAAAAAACATCATAGTACCAAATTGATGCAAAACCATATACATAAAACGTAAACCATAAATCAGACAACATATTTGAAACAATCAACATTACCTTATGGAAAATCAAGATAGTTACAATCGAAAAAACCTACATAAGGTCAAGAATTTTTCTTTATTGCCAACATATGCACTAAATGCAAGCCATAGAGAGAGACCCACAGAAATTATATATATATATATATATATATATATATATATCTACACACACACACACACACACACACACACACACACACACACACACATATATATATATACCCAACATAGCCTAAGGCACATAACAATAATCAACAATACCTTTAACGTAACCAAACATAGAATCAATGTTCAACATTAATTATTTTATTCTATTCTAACCATATAACCACAAAACGAAAGCCATAAATTTTATTTTGGTCAAGGATATTTCCTTGTTGCGAACATATCTACTAAATGTAAGGTATAAAGAGAGACCCACGAAATTTATATATATATATATAAATATATGTATATATCTACACATATATACACATATATACACATATATATACATATTAAAATATACCCAACATAGCCTAAGGAAGAGAACAATAATCAACAATACCTAATGTAACCAAACATAGAATCAACAACATTAATTATTTTATTCTATTCCAACCATAGCCTAAGGTAGAGATCTGGTTGAAGCTCAGAAGATAGCATTGAAAATTGAAAACAACAGGAAGGCTGCTGGTATAATCAATAAAAGAGATAACCATAGGCCTCCTCAATAAAGCAATAATTATCAGTATAGACATGAGAACACATACAAAAATGAAAGGGCGAGGTTGCATGATATGCCTTATAATACAGACTGGAAGGATGGAAAACCTATAACAGCTAGGCCAAGAAACAAAGAGACTCTTGATCCATTGAGCAAGAAAGGAAATTACATGGTGAGTAATAATTACTTTTGTGAAGCTTGTGATAATCCACATTCTCTGGACTATTGTGTTGTAGCTCAAAGGATGCAAGAAGAGGGAATGATGATGGAAAACAATGGAGAAGATCACACAGTGTATTTGACTTCAAATATTTTTCACCATGTTGAGGAAAGATACTCATCTTCAGAGGAGGATGGCTATGAGTATGATGTTTCTGATTAGAAGTATAATGTCCATATGGCTGAACAACAAGTCTTTTATGATTCTGAAGAAGATTATACAGAGCTACATTTTGTTGAGCCACCTGCTCAATGCAATGTGAGGAGACTCAATGAAGATGAAATGGAGAGAATAATTGTTGCTACTGTTGAGGAAGCAAAGAGTAAATATTGGTTGAGAAACAAAAAAGTAAATGAGATGGAAGGCGTTCCTAGGGGAATTTTTATGAAAGATCAGAAAGCAACACAAGGAACTGTGAAGAAGCCAAAAAAGAGATAGACTGATAAGAGTGAATAGAAGCCTGTCCAAAAGCAGGAAATTGAAGGATTACACAAAGAGATACAAAGGCTTGACCAACCTAGTAAAAATGAGAAGGAAGAAGACAAAGGAAAAATTCCAGAACTGAAGAAAATTGTTAAGGTGGAGGGCTCTTCTTTTGACTTCACACAGGTGTTATCCTAGGTAAAAATATCTATTCCTCTACTTGAAATGATGAAAATAAAAGAATACAGAGATAGTGTTGTTCAAATGATAATGAATTCTGAAAAGAAACTAGCTACTCAAGCAGTCAATAGGCAGGAGAAAATAGATATCCTAGATGTCTTCCTGAATGATGTATTAGCAACTTCCCCACAAGTTGATCCTTTTTTCACTACATTGCTTATCAATAACAAGTTGCTAAGGAATTGCATGATAGAATCTGGCGCTGCTATAAATATTATACCAGTAGGAGTTATGAAGCAGCTTGGCATGAGGGTCGATACATACGAAGGAAAATGCTATGCAATGGATAACATACTTGTTCCTGTGGTAGGTATTATAAAAGATGTTGAAGTCAAACTGGCTACTTATCCATAGGTGCCATATAATATAGATATAACAGTGAGAGATACTCAGTTTGGGATGCTTCTATCAAGATAGTGGACAGCAACAGTTGGAGGAAATATTCAGTTTGATTTGTCTTATGCTACTATTCCAGTAAATGGTTAGGAAGTCAAGCTGTATAGAGAGCCAAGAATGAACTAACTTGTTGACTTTGTGCCTCAAGATCAGGTTAATTGTTTCTGTGATATAAATCTTGGCAATTTCAAGATAGAATCAGCCTAGCACAAGTTAGTCAATATTGATCCAATTAAAAAATATGTTGTGCCTGACTACAATGGTGTGTGGAGGATGTACTCTGGTGAAGCATGGGAAACTGAATCATTGTATTGGGCAGAGTCAACAAAATAATATACCTCTGATCCAGTAAATAAATTTATTAATACCACACAGGGGAAAAGGTATGAAGACAATGACAGTATCATAGATAAGCATCATGAGATCAATTTTGCACTGCAACCAATAGAAGATGAGACAGGTGCAAGTCAATATGGTTCATATGATAGCATGCATGAGAAAGATGAGGATGATGAATTTCTTTCCTATATATCAGATTATGACATAGAGGGTAGTGTATGTTATGAAAGATCCCTAGAGTGAATATACAGACTGTGAAGATGAATTTGTGGATTTTAATCTACAGCAAGATGATTCTTGCAGTTCTTATGAAGATCGGGATAAAGAGGCAATGGGAAATGTTGATTAATTTGATAGTGAATATTCAATGCCTCTAGCTTTAGTTGAAAGCTATGAAGGTACACTTGATGATGAGGAAAAGATATTTTTAGAGAAACAAAGTGGTATGTTGAATGATGGAATAAATGACTGTACTGGTAGTGTTTTTTATTTTTCATTCTCTAATGATTTTGGACCTCTTTTTGATGATGACAAAAGTGAAGAATATAACTATAATGATGAAAATGATGAAACTTGTTTACTCAGCAGTGAGAAGATTTCAGATTTGCTAACTCTTGAATATCAGAGATATACACATGAAGGTGATCTTGAGGTTCTTTGTCCAGCTTACATTTGTTTTGACAGAGAAAGATCTTTGTGTGATGATTCTTGTGACTCTCAATGCATTTCTCGAGTTGATGGTGAAACCTTTGAAGTTGTTCAAAAGTCTATGTCCATTCAAGATAAGGTATGTGATTTTGAAATTTCTAACTCATGTGAAGAGGACATTTGTTTGCATGCCAAGGATAATAGAATTCCAGATTTGATTGGTTCATATATGCTTGATATTGAAGATATGGGTTAGAATCCAGTGTTGTCTCCAAATGGCAGTATCAAAAATGTGCAAAAGGTTTCAGATTTGTTTATCTCAGACAGTGTTGATGTGTTAGAGCTTTTTGTTTCTCAAGAGGCGCACCTTGATGGTCAATTTTCAATACAGTTGGGAGAGTGTTTCATTATTCATAATAGTGAGAGAGATAATATAAGAAGTTGTATTAAGTTTGCATGCATTTTGTATGTTGAAAATAACAGGGGTTTGTCCCATGGTCGTGAAGAATTCAAACTGTAGAAGGGTGTAGTGATTTTGGGCCAAACCGAACATGATGATACTCTAAGAACTTGCAATAACAGTGACAGGACAGATTGTATGAATGTCTTTAGGGGAAATCTGATGAGCTTAAAGCAGAACCAGGTATTTGACAGGGGAAGGCTTGGTTTGAGTTTTAGATCATAACAGCTTAGGACAGGTGAAATTAAAACACAGAGGATTAAGGGTTGCCAGTGCATGGAAAACTCTTGCTTATCCTCTTTAAAATTCTTTTCCATGCACAGTAGTTTTGGGTTTTTCCCATCTCCATTTTGTATCCATTCCATCATGCTTCATGTTCATTCCCATTCCCATTTTTCTCATTTTGTGTCTGGTCTGCTCACCCAAAAATTCTGGATCCTTGCAATGATCTTACTATCATTCATCCCCAGACGAAGCCACTGTTGGAACTATTAAAATTTGATGATTTTGCATACCTCTCATACCCCCTGAGTCTCCATATGAGTCCTTCCTTATGCATATTTTCTTCATTTCATGATATGTTGGCTCATATTTGTCCCATAAATAATCTATGTCTACGTTTTCCACTTTTTGGTCCTTATCGGCATGACATTTGTGTTGTTTCGACAACCGAGGATGAGCATATCGACATGAGTTTGGTCGTTGGGCTGAGGTCTTAGCGATTTCTATTTGTCTTGGCAATCGACAACTGAAGGATGCTAATTGGGGGGAGTCATAGCTATCGTTGTAAGGTCTTGGCTAGTGACCTTTGGTCTCGCTGACCTTACACATAGAATTTCTTTAATAGAAATTTCGGTGAGACTAAGGTGACTTTGGTATAAGTCTTAGCGAATACATATGGGTCTCACCGATGGAACGTAATGTGAGCCTTTGTCGGTATGAGTTTCACTTTCTCTTGGCAATCTATGGTGTTCGGGGTGCTTCGGTATAACATAATTCAATTTTTGAGAGGTCTCCCTGACATTGGTTTGTCTCAGTGATATTACACACAAGAACTCTTTCGGTGAGAAAATCCAGATGTCTTGGCGAACATGAATATAACAAAAGATACTGCTCAGTGTGACTTTTTGCTTTCAGTGTGTGGTCTTGGCGAGATGCCCGTGGTCTCGCCAAATGGAAAGCAGAGGTCGCTTTGTTGACATGAAAATGGGGGTGTCACAGTGACATATGAGTAGATGGGTGCCTTTGGTGAAACATTGTATGATCTACATGAGGTCTCTTCGACATTATAAAGTCACAACGACTTGATATGGTGGGAGACTTTCGGTATAACGAAATACTATCTGTATGAGGTCTCCCCAATATCTAATGTTACGGCATCAGGTTTAACCACGGGGCTCTCGGTGAAACAGAGTGTAATCTATACAACATCTCCCTGACTTCGATGGGTCATGGTGAATGCGAGCACAGTGAGCACAGGATGATTAGTGATTGAATTGCCTTTAGCATAGTTAGCGATATGTCTTGCCGACTGTTTCGCTGGTAAACAATAGAAATACAAATCTTGTGGCCGACGGGTTGATGCTTGAAGACCGTTGCAGGCTGACATAATTTGAGCTCAAATTTTGTGCTAGGCCGACATGTGATTCCAATATGATATGTTTTCTCATGCTAGTGTATAAATTGGCATCTTGTGATTGTAATAAAAAAAATGAACTATTAGATATTCGATACACAACAAGTAGATACAGTGGGATAAAATTATCCAGTCAGAGACTATTGTTGCATGATTTCAGAATGGAGGTATTTATGAAAATCAGTTGATGTTGTTGCATTTTTTTGGTGTCAATTTTCTGTTGAATTCAATGAAAATACTGCTAAGTTGTCTCCAAGATGGATTCTTTCTAATTATTTAAATTGATGTAACAAGTTTATATTCAATTCATCAATGCGCATTTGTTGTATCTGTGTGGTTAATTGATTGGTTCTTTCAAGCAAAGATTAAAATCCTCTTAGTTGATCACAGTAATCAGAGAGATTCATTTGGATTGTTAAAGTAGAGCTTAGTAGTTACAATATTGCATTTTTATACAAGTTGTAAACAGGATGTATGCCAGATAATTTGAGTTTTCTCCAGAGAGTGTTGCTCATCTTGATTTCATTTGACTCCGCATACCCAACAGGGCACTAGTCTCTGCAATTTCATCATTAAGATTCATTTATTCTCTTTATATTTGTTCATTTAGCATTTTAGGATTTAGATCAAAAGATTGCATTGCTATCAAGTTTGTTTTCATTTGTTCACTCCCATTTTCCATTGCGGACAAATCATTGTGCAAGAGAAATAATCATAAGTCAAGTTTGCTTCATTCAGAAAGGTACACCCGCCTAGGTTTAGTAGCACCTAAAGAGTAAAAGGTTGAGTTCTTGTGACCTTGTCTATTACCCTAAAGCGTATCAAGAGATTGGCAGCCTCTTGAGGTATCTTGCCTATGTTTTTGAGAGCTAACAAAATGAACCAAAAATCCATAACCTTAACAATTTTAATCTTACCTAGACATATATTCATATTAAAATATATGCAATATAGCCAAAGGAAAAGAACAATAATCAATAATACCTAATGTAACCAAACATAGAATCAACAACATTAATTATTTTATTATGTTCCAACCATAACCAAAATACGAAAGCTACAATATGGCCCGAGCTATATAATAAGAATCGACCTAAACTCCATAACCTTAACATTTTTAATGTTACATATATATATATATTGATATTAAAATATACACAATATAGCCTAAGGTAGAGAACAATAATCAATAATACCTAATGTAACCAAAGATAGAATCAACAACATTAAATATTTTATTTTATTCCAACCACAACTAGAAAATGAAAGCCATAAATCAAACAACATTACTCTCTATAGCCACCCACATGCAGAAAGCCACAATATAGCCCAAGCTATACAATAACAATCGACAAAAACTTCATATCCTCTACAATTCTATTATGTTGCAAACATAGCCTTTAAATGCAAACATTAAACACAAACCCATACAAAAAACACTTCTTTCTCAACACAATCTCCTCAAAAATTGAAAAAATATAGTCTTTTGAACAACACCTTCTCCAAAATGAAACAATATAGCTTAAGTAACACAACTATAATCAACAATGCCCAATGGAAGCTAACACAAAGCATATAGGATTGACTATTTTATTTGATTGCAACCATAACCACAAACCAGAAGCCATAAACCAAACAATATTGGTTTAAAGACTGACCTACATGAAGAAACCCACAAAACATAAAAAATGATAGATAAGAACCCATGCAAAACCATAAACACAAAACACGAACCATAAACCGAACAATACTCATTTTGACAAACAATATACTCCTTTCTCAACAACCCCTTATCAAAATTAGCAGCAATTAATAGCACCTTATGGAAAATCCAATGAAACAATATGGCAAACATTTTTTTGCATATGCACCTCTTGCTGGTTGTTTCAAACAAACCTCTTTCCGCCAACTTTCTCTAGGATGCCTTGTTTCTCCAAGCCTTTGAACATACACAGATAACAGAAACTATAAACACAAACCCACAAAAAATCACAGTATTAAATCCATGGAAAACCATGCACACAGAATGCGAACCATAAATCAGACAAGGTATTTGAAACAATCAATAGTACCTTATGGAAAATCAAGCAATATAACCGCCAACCACAAATAAAACAATATCGCCAAGGGTTTCTTCCACATGCACCTCTTCCCACTTGCTTCAAACACACATCTTCTCACCAACTTGCCTGCACAAAAATATGCAATTTATTATCACAGACGACACTTTTCTTTTGTATTTCCAACCATCTGCCCTTGCAAAAAACATAAAATAACCTCCACCCACCTTCGCAGAAGCTGCATAAAGCTTAATCCAGCTTGCACCCTCACAAAAGCTTACCCTCGTCACTCACAACTCTCATATTAGGTATAGCAACAAAATGACACCAAACAATGTCTCATTGAAAATTTACCAAACATTCATTTTGTTCCCCAAGGTGTTAAAGGGCAGCTGTTATTACGACGATCCCCAATTACATGCAAAGCATACAACAATTAATATTGACGTGAACCAACATTTAATTTCCACAGTCTTCTCTATCCACATGGCTTGACAAACACCACCCTATTCCCAAAGCAGCCAACAATCGCCTCTGCCACCTTTTTAATGGTTATCAGAAGGCCAAAAATTTGGGAGACTAACGAAAATTTTGACCGAAGTTATAACCTACCCGCTACCTTCTCCCCAGTCATCAGAAGCTTGAAAATTGGCGAGGTTGATGAAAATTCTGAGCAAAGTTGACACAAATAGCCTATCGGCTAAAAATAGATGTAAAATAAATTAATTTTAAAATAAAACAAAATAGTTTTGTGTCGTTTTTAAAAAATATTTTATTATCTATTAGTGTATTTATAGTACTTTAAATTAATAAATCTCCTATTTAAAAAATAACTAAACATGTGACCAATAATGGCATGGTGTGATCATTGAGGTGTTGTGTTGTTATTCTTGTTATCAAGGTTTAAATCCCATTGGGGTGGAATTGTTGAGAATTTATATTGGGGATGAGGTCCCCCATTTGTGATCTCACCAGTTCATAGCTCTGAGTCAAAAACATTTACCACTCTTTAAAAGAAATTAAACATGTGAAATAAATAATTTATTTTAATTTAATATTTTTAAAATTATAGAAAAATAAATCTCCAAATAAAAATAAAACAATTGAAAAATCATATATTTAAAAAATAAAACTATTAGAATAATTTAATTTTGTGAAAATTTGATATAATTACATACTAAGATATATAATAAACAAATTACTAAAACTATAAATAAAATTTATACCTTAAATATATGTAACTAAAACATATCAAATCTCTAATATCTCTTATCGAATTTAAAACAAATATATTTAAAATTTCTAAATTAATATTTTCTTCTAATCTTGTTTATTTTTCCCTTCCATATTTTTTATAAATATATCTCCACTAAGCTTGAAATCAAATTAGGACGACGATACATGCAGGCTTTCAGTCTGCGTGATAAGAAAGGCTTGTAAATTTTTTTCCGTTAAAAGAAAACCATTCAAGCTATTTTATATACGAAGGCACCTGCTAGTTAAGGAAACTTTTAGCAGAAAATTACATCATCCTTGGAGAGCTAGGCAAGCAAAGCATTCTAGGTGGTGGTGAAGGCGGCAGCAGAGAACTAAATGGTAACGAAATCCTACCTCATATACGAAGGCAACTGCTAGTTAAACGACAACGTTGACTTCAGTGACAGGGTATACAGATTCCACCTACCTTATGACACGAGATTGAATGACCAGGACGCCGGTGCCTACCTTATGAGAAGGATGACTGAGGGGATTGGATGGTTATCAACTGTAGAAAGATAAATGTAAATATTTAAATGAGGTGGAAAAATTGAAGGGGGAAGCACTTCAATGGAAGTTGGTATCTATCTATAAGAAAGATGATTGACGAGATTGAATTGTCATGTGTTAAAATGATAAAGTAAATATTTAAATCAGATGAGAAAATTAAAAGGTTAGTAGTTCAATTCATTGAATACAATTGGTAAAATGGAAGTGGGTGCCTGTCTGTGATAAGGATGATTGGGGAAATTGAATAGTCATGGTCATAGAAAATTAAATATTAACAAGAAGAAGACATAGTAAACATTTAAATCAGATGAAAAATTGAAGAGTTAGTAGTTCAATTGATTGAGTACTATTAATAATAGTGATGGGCTTGATTACACCATCCACCAAAGTTCAAACACCCATGATATGATATAAGAGATAGCGCGTGGATTGTGTGTCAAATGATTTTTGACCGAATGAATACCCCTCAATTCTTAGCTCTCAGCTAAAAAGATATCAAGATAGACTATACTCCTTAAAAAAAAGCATCGAACATTTGCGAGCAGAATTTGGAGCAGTTTACACAGCGAACAGCGAGGGGTAAGCTGGTTTAAAGTCAACAGGTAGTCAAAGGATGGCTAAGGCGGCATTATAATAAGTTTTAAAATACTCTTGAATCTCCAAATACAGTCATAAAGATCTTTGAACAGTGAAAGGATTTAAATTAAATGTCAGTCACATGCATCCAAAGAAAACATCAGGCAAGTGACGTGAAGTGATCCCCACAGATATCTTAACAAGCACTGAGAAAGTGTAATTGAGCAGACAAATTTCCAATTTGTTTTTGGTATTCTTTTCTCCTAACAGGTAATTACAGATTATATTATACAACTTTTTCGTGTTAGGGGAGAGGATTTTGTAGTTGAGTATTCTAATTTTGCTCTTCTCAAAATCTTATGTGGAAATTCAAATCATTCCTAATTTCTTACAGCAGTTTGCTTGGCTGATGTAACATCAGTATGCTTTTTTTTGACGTGTCCGGAAAGACCCAAAAAAAAAATGAGACTGATACTTGTGCACTTAATCATGTTTTATTGGTGTGCTGATGTGGCATGACATGATTTGTTGTTTTATAGATCTAAGGAATACATTTCATTCAATTAGGAGTAGTCATCATCACTAACAACTTTAAAGTCACAACTATTTGTCCAATATTATTAAAAATATTGAGTATTAAATTAACAAATGCTATAACAACTATTGAAAGAGTCCTCTCCTCTAATCAACAGAACATTCATTTGCTAAAACCAAGACAAACCCATAATAATTAAATACATTTTTTTAAGGCTCCGTCCCAAAAAAAAGGGCAGAGGTGCCATACAAAAATGCCTCCTTAAAAAAACTATTTGTGGGCGTAAACATAAGTATCTTACCTCAAGCATTTTAGAGGATTATTAGGTATTGCAGCACACAATTATTTTATGCACAGCTGCAGGTAAAAAAATAAAATAGATATTTTTTAATTCTTATCCAAAACTGGATACAAAATCTACAAGGACAAAGATAATATATTCAAGGCTGAAAAATAAATCCAACATTCTACAGATATTAGTGTAGAGCACACATCCTCACATGACTGACTATAACGACTTGAAACTTAGAAACACTTTTTGTAGCAAGAAAGTTACCTAGTAACAAAAGTAAAGACAACAAAGAAGATTCTGGATTCATGTGGACTTGGAAGAGAAAGGATCTGAAGACTCTTCTATGGTCTCTAATTCACTTATCTCAGATGAAAGAGAAAGAGCAAAGGTCGCATGGGATGCTTCACTTGCAAGTATTTGAGCTACTTGTCTCATAGCAGGTCTTGCTTCCGGTTGAGAATTAGAACAGACGAGTCCCAATTTAAGCACAGTCTCCATCTCATCCTTTAAAAAATCACCACCAAGCTTTGGATCAGCGGCATCGATGAGCCTTCTGTTGGCATACAGCTCCCTCACCCAGTCTAACAAAATTTCTTGAGAAGCATCTGGAAGATTCTCTATTGGGCGCCTTCCACACGCAACCTCCAACATCAAAACGCCAAAACTGAATACATCACTGCTGATAGTAACCTTTCCTGTGGCTACCAATTCTGGGGCGATGTAACCAGGCGTTCCGGCCACACGAGTGGTTTGGGAGTTCTCATCATGCCTATACAGACGAGCAAGCCCAAAATCCCCCAGCTTTGCATGAAGCTCTGAGTCCAACAAAACGTTGGAAGACTTGATGTCTCTGTGCACCACCCTTTGTTCCCATCCTTCGTGAAGATACAGCAATCCTGCACTCACGTCCCTCAGAATTGCGTACCTTTCAGCCCATGCTAGAACTCGAGAAGGTTGCTTAAATATCATCTTATCCAGGCTTCCATTTGGCATGAAGTCGTATACTATGAAAAACTTTTGTCCCCGCCTGCAGTAACCTCTGATTTGGACAAGATTCCGGTGCTGAAGACGGCCAAGACTTGAAATCTCAGCTACGAAATCTTTCACTCCTTCACTGGTCTCTCGAAAAATAGATTTCACAGCAACTTGGAGACCATTAGAAGGAAGGATTCCTTTGTAAACCTTGCCGAAACCTCCAAATCCTAAGACTTGCTCCTTTGCAAACCCTTTGGTTGCAATAGCTAAGTCTTGGTAGCTAATTCGGTGTGGCCAATACTCCCCCTCCCAATCTTCGATTATATCTCTGTTTCTCTTTCTTCTAAACCACACAATTGCAACCACGACTACTAGGAAAACAGCAAAAGCTGTTGTTACGCCGGCTATTAGTCCAGATTTTGGGTTTTTGGAATTGGATTCAATGGCTGTCAAGAATGGAAGAATAGATGCATTCAAGGCAGGCGCCGTTCCATTTGTAGTGAAGCTCCAGGCCAGGATGTAATGTTCTTGAACTAATTTTCCGGTAGCTGCCGCGAAACCAACATACATTTCTTCCTCGAGAATGCTGGGCAGACTTAAATTTTTCCTAGATATCAGAGGCGTTTCAGGGCGAAGGGAACCAGCCGGTGCTATGCTAACATTGAGCTGCTCTTGGAGATGATCATAGTCAATCCAAGCTTGAATATTCTGTCTCCCATTGAGATCTAACTGGAGGGACTGGGTGCCAGCCCAGTAACCTGCAGACTTAGATTCGATAGAATGGAGAGAGTTGAGATTCACTCCGACGTGATTGTCGTTGATGTCGTTGAATTCTGTGTTCTTAAATGTGTCGAATTCGACCGCAAACAGATGATTGTAAGGCTGTCCCATGCTTGATAAATTGAACAGACCAAGGTATGCACCTGCTAGTCCTCCCTCGTGAGTTTTGTTTGGCATTATGACAAACGCCAGTCCATCCCCGCTTAGCGAATCTTGTGAAGGTGGAGCCATGGCGAACACGAAACTAGTGCTGAATGATAGAGTTGAATCCTTGGACCCGCGCTCTTTCATACGCACAGCTTCTGAATATAAAACACTTCCAGTAATGTATTCTGATTGATTGGTGAGGCGGATGCCTATAAGACCGGGTTTCGATACAGCGTTCCCATGCAAATACAGGTTTGACAAATTTGTACCGGTTAAACCACTCATTCTGGGAAAAACAAAGGTTGTTTGGGCCTGAGCAGACACCCACGGGTTGAAGATGAGGTAAAAAATAACAACGAAAGCTATGCCCGACATTGATTCAATTCCTTATTAACTCAGAATAAGATCAAATAGACTAACCTTTTCAATTACCGATAACTAGGGAGATTCCTTAAACATACAGTACCATAAACAGCCGGCTGTATACAGGACTCCGACAATTGTAAGAGAATGGTCGATGGAAGATCTTAATTCATACAGCCCAAACCTTAAAGTTAATCCTTTCAGAGTCTGCGACTTGCCGCCGTACTGGACTTTTTATGGCTTTATCAATACTTCGATTACTGTTTAACTCTAACATAAATCTGTCATTATGGAAAGAGTCGGATCTTTCAATCCGAGCCTTTAAATTTGCCTGCCATATTTTACAAGTTTCTGTTTGAGACGGTAATTCTCAGGTTAAAGTCTTTGCTAGTACGAAAATCTCTATAAATTATAGACTTTTTGAAAAGTCAATACCCTTTTTAAATTTTTCTTATGCGTTATGATGAATTTAACGACCTGCTTCTAATACCTAATTGAAAATAAATAAGTCGCTTTATTTCATTTGAGATTGAAGTTATTGAGATTAAGAAATTAAATAATAGATAAGGAGTAAGAAAGTTTTTGGATTTAGTATGATGTTGCTTTTGATTTTATTGACCAGATTATAAGTTGTATAGATGACTAAAAGTTGAGATTTCAATGTACAATAGTGATTATTATATGTTTTAAGTTTTTTATTGGCTAGTATGAAATTGTGCTTTTAGTCTAGTTCTTGGTTAAGATGCACCACATGACCTTGTCTAACTTGAAGGAATAGCCTTGTTTAGAATAGGGGAGCTCTACTATTTCTTTATCTATAGAGTGCAAAAGAAACAAAACAATCTATTTTACAAGATCAATGAAATTAACTTACTGCACACATAAAATTTGCATGCACTTAAATATAAAAAAGATTTTAATTCTTTAATATAAAGAGCATACACCAACACTCCACTATCATTCCCATTCTTGGTCAAATATGCAAGTATAGCTAGCTAATCAATACCTAGACTCTCCTAAAATAGAATCCATTTATTACATAACACTCACACTAATATATAATATAAATGTACAAATGCTAATATATAAAGAATTCAAAGGAATATAGAATCAAAACGAAATTGATATTCAAGGTTGAATCAAGAGTATCATTTATTAACAAGGTATATGGCTGTATAGGAGTGAATTTGCACCTCCCTTGCAAATTTCCCTTTTACATCCTTCACCTTAGAGAAATTTCAAACCCGACCATGCAATTCCACATCATCCGTCCGTACTCCATCCACTTGGTGCTTGCTATTAGTGTTAGTGGGGGAATTTTCATCGAGGACAGGCACGTATTGCGCAAATGTCTGTGTGGTACACTATTGTCATGACAAGATTCCTACCTCCAAAATTTACAAAGGTGTTACTTTCTCCATTGGTAATGAAACATAATTCCCTTGCACCTTTCAGTCAACTATTTTTCATATATCTTTCCCTCCCAAACTCATCTCCAAATGCATATTCTCCATCCTTATTCATTCCTCTACACACTTTGGACATTGTTGGAATTCTGATGCTAGAGATGGCTAAGACTTGAAATCTCAGCTTTGAAATATTTCACTCCTTCACTTGTCTCTCAAAAGATAGATTTCATAGCAACCTCGAGGCCATTAGAAGGAAGGATTCCTTTGTAAACCTTTCTAAAATCCCCAAATACTAAGACTTTCTCCTCTGTAAACCTTTTGGTTACAATAGCTACATCTTGGTAGCTAATTTGGTGAGGCCAATACTCCTCCCAATCTTTGATTATGGATCTCTATTTCTCTTTCTTCTAAACCAAACAATTGCAACCACAAGTACTAGGAAAATAAACAAAGTTGTTGTTCAGCCGACTATTAGTCAAGATTTTGGGTTTTTGGAATTGGATTCAATGGTTGTCAAGAATGGAAGAATAGATGCATTCAAGACAAGTGTCGTTCCATTTGTAGTTAAGCTCTAGGCGAGGATGTAATGTTCCTGAACAATTTTTCTAGTAATTGTCATGAAATCAACGTACATTTCTTTCTTGATAATGTTGGGAAAACTTAAATTTTCTTAGATATAAAAGGCATTTTAGGGCGAAGGGAACCAACTAGTGCTATGCTAACATTGAGTTGCTCTTGGAGATGATTATAGTCAATCCAAGCTTGAATATTTTGTCTCCCATTGAGATCTAACTGGAGGGACTGGTTGCCAACCCAGTAACCTAAAGACTTAGATTCTATAGAATGGAGAGAGTTCAAATCTACTCCTACGTAATTGTCATTGATGTCATTGAATTATGTGTTCTTAAATGTGTCAAATTTGATTGCAAACAGATGATTGTAAGGTTGTCCCCTACTTGCTAAATTGAACAAACCAAGGTATGCACTGGCTAGTCCTCCCTCATGTGTTTTGTTTGGAATAATGAAAAATGACACTCCTTCCCTACTTAGAAAATCTTGTGAAACTGGAGCCATGGAGAACAAAAAAATAGTGCTAAATGATAGAGTTGTTGAGATAAGTGTGTGTCTCAAGCTGCAGTCAGTGGTGGATAACTAAAACTATTGATTACACATGAAGGAGATTTTAACATGCAGTTAGCCGTGGATCTGTTCATGGAGGTGGTTGCATTGGTTGTAACTACCATTGAAATAATTAATAGTCTATGTTACAATGCAATTAAGTGGTAGTTGTTATATCTCTGCCAATTGTTGCTTTGGTTCACATGAAGTAAATAGTCCAGTTAACACTTCTATGCATTGTTATTAGCTCAACTTTATAGTTTGAGTTTGCTTCGAATATTGCATGTGATGAAGCCTTCTATTCATTGTTGTTGTTAATTATTAAATACTTTATGCCTTAGAGTATTGAGCAAATTGAAATTTGATAATTTATGAGACACTCTTATGCTACCAATAAATTATCTCAGTTTTTGTTGAAGATTTGTGAACACCTAGAGAAGCTTAGTGTTGATATTTGTATTGTAATTATTTATTACTAATAATACAAAGTATTGTACTTTTAGTGTGTGGATTTTTTTACCTGGAAAGGTTTTCCCCACATAAATCTATGTGTTATATTATTATTATTTTATGCATATGTTTGAATGTGTTTCATTCACTATAACAATTTAAGGATTTGTATGAATTTGCACTATCTCCCCCACATAGATTAGTGTTGGAAGCATTGTTCCACACCTTTGCTTCCTTTTAGTTGGCATAAGAGCCTAGTCAATTTTGGTCATGTTGTTGGATAGAGGGTTTTTTGTACTAATCTTTGTTTGAGTGGGAGTCTTTGTAGAAGTATTTCAAAATCTTGTTGTAGAAAAATAAATTATGCTAGGCACATCCAATAGAATCAAGATGGATAAGTTTAATGGCAGCAACTTTGAACTTTATGGAAGTTGAAAATGGAGGATATGCTCATGGATAGAGATCTATGGGTTGCAATATCTGAAACAACACCAACCAATATGACTCACGAAGAGTGGGGTCTGAAGGATTGAAAATCCAAGGGTTTGGTTAGACTTTGTTTGGGTGGTTCAGTGCTCATGAATATCCAAGACTTGAGAAGACTGCAAAATCTCTTTGGAAAAAGCTTGGAGATGTTTAGTAGGCTAAATCCCTAGTAAACAAGTTATTCCTGTGAAAGAAATTGAATTCTTTGAAGATGGAAGATGGAGGATCCATTGCAGATCACTTGAATGCATTTAACATGTTGATTGCTCAGTTGGGTTATGTTGGTGACAAGATTGAAGATGAGGATCATTGCATGCTTATGTTACGTTCTTTTCCAGACTCATGGGATCACCTAGTTATGGCTATTGGAAGTACCACCACCAATTTCAAAATGGATGATGTGGTTCTACCACTCTTGTCTGGAGAGATGCAAAGGAAATCTTTTGAGATGGCCAAGGAAGACCTTGTTGTTCATGGTAGACCTAAAGAGAAAGGAAATAAAAAGGAAAATAATTTCAGATCAAAATGTTCAGGGAGATCTAAGTCTCTTGGCAAGTCTAAGGTGAAATGTTGGAACTGCGACAAACGTGGTCATTTACGTAAAGATTGCAAGGAGGAGAAGAAAAAGAAAGGTAAAAATAAATTCTATGATTTTGACTTTGAAAAATCCTCTTAGGATGATACAGATGCTTTTGTTAAAGCCTTCACAACACATGCATCAGAAGATGTGTGGTTAATAGACTGAGGTCCTTCTTTCCACATGACCTCACATAGGGGTTGGTTCTCAAAGTATGAAGAGTATGATGGTGGGAAGGTGTATCTAGGTGATGACTCTCATCTAAAGATTGTTGGTCATGGAAGAATCAAGATTAGATTCCTTGATGGTAGAGTGAAGGGAATTGATGGTGTGTTGCATATCCCAGGTTTGGCATGAAATCTTCTTTTTGTAAGTTGAGTAATGAGGGTGTGTAGGTTGTTTTCTCAAATGGAGGATGTAAGATGACAAGAAGATCTATGGTGTTGGCTAAGGGTGTTCATATCAACTGTAACAACCTGTCTGTTAATACACAAGTAAACTCAAGAATTTACTAGAAAGTAAATAAACTTAGTAAACATGAGAGAGAATTTTTTTTTTTTTTTATAATCATTTGCGTAAGCACAAGAATAATGTATAAATTTTCCAGATAAAATTCTAACTTGAATTCACATGTAATCATAACTAGAATCAAGATAATTCCTTACAATATTCATTGATATCACATAAGATACACTTAGCATAAAGAATAGTTTTACCTCATAGGTTTGTCTATCATAACGCAGAACATGGAGTTCACTGCATTTGGAATGTTGATCTCTATCTTCACAATCCTCTGAGAGTCTACTACTATAGAGGGAGAGCATCATCAGAGTGCTTTTCCTCCAACCACAAACTCTAGTGGTCCCCCGCACACTTCCTAATTGGAAGTGACCCGGCCCTTCTCGAAGAGTATAGATATAAAGAACTGTCAATTTTCTCCATCTGAGTCCTAGGGATGTGTCCTACAAAACTCAATTGACCATACAACTCTAGATCCCTTCTAGCTAAGTATGATCAATCTGATTGGTCATGCCATCTAGACACACACCTTTGACTTGTCTTGGAACTGTCTCATCCTATAGCTTACTTACTTTATTTGGTACTCTAGACACAAACTAGTCTGTATAGAAAATCCATTCTAGCCAATCTGACTTAGAACTAATCCTTAATCTAGGATATTCATTCAATGGAAAGATTTAGGTATTTCAACCCTTTTAAAAGTCCCTTATTGCATCCTTGCAATATCTAGGGTTTATGACTTCCTGTCATTTTACTCTCAGGGTTCAATACCCAACATCTTGATGTGTTAAAACGAGTTTCAACATTATCGTAGATTCTCTTAGGTATTATAAATACTTCTTGTCTTGTTCTATGGTTTTCTCAACCTTTCACAATCGATCAATATATATTTACACAATGTCATATCCAACATAAGAGTTATGTATTTCCTATATCCTTCATGTTTCAATACTAGGGTTTAGCTTCTCTAACCCAATGCATGGAAATATCAACATTCTTGTTTTCCAAAGGTAGTAGCATAAGTGTAACAAAACATAAGAATAAATACTTCTAGTCTTTCCCAGACCTCTTAGCATTTCTCAAATTCACATTTCATGTGACATGAATAAGCACAATATTCGAGGAATATCCCCATTGTTATATATATCTTAATGAGTACCATTATTTCTCATAACTAGTACTTTGACCAAGTTCAATCCTTCAACCTTTCTACTTAGATTCGTAAAAGATAATAAATTACTTTCGACTTCCTAGTCTACTCAAGGTTACTCACATTCAGATAAGGATAGGTTATAAACTCATAAGAATATCATCCTTTATATACGTAAGTCATATATACCTATAACTACAATCCCAAGTACAAAAGACGTGTTAGAGGTTGAGTTTTGGTCACCCAACATCCCCTTATCAAAGTTGGTTACAACATTGATGTCGAGTATCGGAATAACAAAAATTCCTTGTGCACATAGAACTAAATAAGTTCAATCATTCATATATAATAAGGATCATACTTCCCATCTCATAGTATGTCTATACCCTTGAGCTGGTTAAAAGTATCAATCTTGATACAAGGAGAAGTTGAATATGTCTCCAATGAGAATCAATTCCTTCCCATATTAAAGACATTTTCTCAAAGTGCTCAATATATAATTAGAGCAGTAACTTTGTCTCAAACTATATTGATTTGATGAAGCCAATAAATAAGACATCCTATTATCTTAAATAGTCTTTATGGATCCTTAGAAGTAAAACCTATAATTCCAAAGTATCCTAACACATGATCCTCCCTTATAGGGGTAGACTATACTTGAAGCATATATTTCCACACTTAATTTCAATAGAAGCTCAATAATATTTTGGAAAAGAGAGCTTTAATTCTTAGTCTACTACATGTTTTAAATCAATAGATCAAGGTAAGAAACCTTTACTAAGAATTAGGTCCATTGTATTTTATTAACTTTGTCTAGGTTCCTACCTATTTTCCTGCAAGGTAGGGTACCTATCCATTCACTGCCTGGATGCTATTTGGGAAGGATTTTCCAAGGATAACATTTTCATGAGAATACTACTTGGCCCAATGCTCTCATACACATACATGCACGACAAGAGACAACAAAGCTTATTTTGGTGTCTTTCTCTTTGTCCTGAGGACTCATCACTAAATCTCTTTAGGTTAAAACACTGCTCTAAGTTTTTCCAATAGTCAAAGTTACTCTCCAACTACTTCGTCTCTCCCGCCACTACTCAAAATGATGATATAGCCTTTTAAATGGATTCTTGCTCCACAATTCATGGATTTTCCTACGTGATAGTGAAGTTTGCAAACTTTTCAAGGCCTACCATCAAGGATATTATACATATTTAACTTGTCTGGTTTTGGGTGGTTCATAAATGTTTGTGACATACAAATATTTCCACTTCCTTTCCTTAAAATAATCACATTATGATTTATGTGGAAAAGAGACATCTATTCTTCTCATTATTTATGTTACAAAGAACATTTTGAAGATTCTAACGAAGTATTTCTTAAACAAAATCAACAAGGAAATATAGAAATCACTTAACTTATAATATCGGTGAGCTCACGCCCAACTTCTAGATATGATCTCAATTTGAGTTGCTCCTCATATCTGCTTCCCTTCCTCATAACTTGTGCAGTATGGTTTATTGAAGGATTCCTCTAGACGGTTACTGATTTCTTCCCCCCCCCATCTTCCCAGTTGGATTCGCAAGAATCCGTTATCAGAATTGATATGGAGGTTGATAGAGAAAACCATTTTCTCCCCCCATCACATTGGTTTTTCCACCATTCAAATTATCGTCCTGATTTGTGTGCTTCCCCCCTATGATACGCAGATCTCGTTCAAGTAAAGTCATTCCAAAAATTAGTTCAAAAGTCGTTAAAGAAACAGTTTCCAAGAAGTTGTTCCTCAGCTCCAATCGTCATCCCCTTTCCTATCAATGAGGTCTAAACTTTTACCTTCTACCTACATGACAACGTGGGTTTGGTACTTGGCACAAAAATAATGGGCAGTTTTAAAGTTAGTTGTAAAAGTTGGTTGCCAAGGACTCAATTCTTTAGTACTTAGCTAGACACTGGAACATCTAGTAACTCCATCGATCTTGTCATTGTAGGAGTTGGTTAATAAAATAGTTATGAAAAAGATTACATTTACCCAAAATTTCTAACGCCTCCAAGATAACTTGGTTACGATAATGCTTAAATAGTCTTCAAGATAATAACTATCTCCTACATGAGAAGGAGGCTTCCACCACGTGGAACCAATAATATTTCTATAGTATACCCGCGCCATCATTAGATAAGGATAAGTGTAGTCTAATATGGCCCCCAAAAGAATTGAAACAAAAGCCATTACCAACGATTCTACGAGTTTAACCATTTCATCAAAGCAATATTGCTCTTCTTTAAATACAAGTTGGATCCTATCGTTTAATTCTCGAATTATGCAGTCGTTTCCAATTTTCAACATATAATTTAACATAATAATACTTTAAGAAATAATAACATCAAGGGAATTGTTGATGACATAGATCATTACATCGTCTAACAAGTATATTCATCAAATGAATGAATTCAACGATGATCATAAATGGTCAACGTCCATATGTAATATCATAAGGAGAGTCATTAAGTTAAAGAATTTAAAGATTGAACATATATAGATGACAATCATTTAGAAATTAAGAGTTGGTAATACAATCTTACACGATCAATGACATTGATCTTATGTTGTCTCTTGGGCGTATTCACTTCTTAAAACGAACTCAAGGATGATCATCTAAATGACTTCCTTTTGCAAAGAATCGGGTTATAATATTAGTTTCATGACCTAATAAGCAAATTCAACCTATTATAAAGAAAATAGACAAAATGAACAACCACCTACACAATTGAGGTCATAGCGTAAACTCGTTTACGACATAAGAAGCAACGTGTTCAATAGAAAATTGTCTCAATCGCAAAACAACTAATGTTCAACCTTGATAACATCACTATCCCCAAAACGACTAGGTTGACGTTAAGCAACTAGAATGGACTTAAGATGGTGACAACCTGTTCTATTCCTTGTATCTATTCTCTTCTCTCTGATGATGCTCTCCCTCCCTTTCTCAGAGGGTGGAAACCTATTTCTTGAATGCAACTTGTAATCAAAAACACAAGATTAATGTTTCAGTAATCATTTTCATAATCCTCATGAGATCATCACATCTTGAAAAATTTTAAGCACATGTCAAATTTTAGTCAAATAAACATGACTCATGAAAACATTGATTTTTCTAGCCTTTTTAACTAAACATCAAATCATTGAACATGCATAATCATCTACTAATTACTTCAAAGTAAAAAGTAAAAAAATAGTTAAAGTTAGGGGTGTAACATCAACACTCTGTACAAGCTAGATGCATGCACTATTAAGTACAATAGTTATGATATTCCAAAGAAGAGGACTTTGGATTCTTCATCCTCACCATTAGATCTAGTAGTGAAGAAGTCTATTGTTTGTACATATGATGGTCATGATTTTTGGGTACCTAAGGGTGCAAATGCTTTGGAGATGAAGCTTCCAGCAAAGAAGACAATGTTATTGCATCAAAGACTCAGCATATTGGTGAGAAGGGTCCTAGAACCCTGAACAATGAAGGACTTGTTGAAGGCCTTGATGATTGTAATCTCGAGTTTGACTTTTGCGAACATTGTATATATGGTTAATAAAATTGTCTTTCTTTTTATTTGAATTCTCATTAGTATTTTGGGGTTTTGGACTATATTCATGCAGACATGTCTAGACCTATGAACATTCCTTCATTTAGAAAATCTATATATTTTGTGTCTTTCATAGACAATTATAGTAGGACATTTGTTTATTTCCTCTGGAGTAAATTTGAAGTTTTTCTCAATTTAAGGAGTTTAAGGCTTTGATTGAAAATCAAATTGATAGAAATATTAAATTTTTGAGAACTAACAATGGTGGTGAATTTTGTTCGACTGAATTTGATAGGTTATTTAGAGAGCACATGATTGAGAGAGATAGGAAAACTCCATACACCTCACAACAAATGGAGTTGCAAAGAGGATGAATAAGATGCTAATGGAGAGGGCTAGGAGTATGTTGAGTGGTGTTGGTCTTGAGCAATAGTTTTGGGTTGAAGTTGTAGCCACTACATGTTAAATTTGATTAGTAAATCTACTACATCAGCTCTTACTAAAAAGAAACCCATGGAGGCATGGTCTGGTAAGAAGCATTCAATGAGACATCTCAGATTTTTTGCTTACAAAGCTTATTCTCATGTTCTGAGTGTAAAGAGGTCTAAGTTGGAGAAAAAACCAATTTAAGTGTATCCTCATTGGCCTTGGTGTTGGTGTGAAGGGGCATAAGCTTCAGGATCCAGTGGTTGAGAAGGTTCTCCATAGAAAAAGTGTAATATTTTAGGAGTTGAAACCTTCCACAGTTAAGCTACAACCAAAGAAAGAGGAGAAGTAGAAGGAGGTAGTTCAAATTAAACTTACTCCAATGAAAAGTGAACTGTGTACTCTTGTTGGATTTGGTGACGAGGAGAGCCCTAGCAGCTCTGAAAGTTCTAAAGAAGTAGAACTTCATCCTCAACAATTCAGGAGGTCTACATGTGATAGGCGACCACCAGAAAGGTTTAATCATTCACCAAAAAGATTTGGTTATTCACTATTAGATTTCAATTGTGCTTTTACTTTGGTTTCTAACACTGATGAGAATAGGAATAGGACTATTAGAGAGGCTATGGGTATGAATGATGCAGATTCCTAGATGAAAGCCTTGGATGAAGAAACAGCTACTTTGAAGAAAAATAGTACATGGGATCTAACACCTTTGCCTAAAGGATGGAAACTTGTTGGATGTAAATTATGGGTGTTCAAGAAGAAATTTGGTATTGATGGTAGCAATGAAAAGCACAAGGCATGGTTGGTCACAAAGAGGTATTCTCAGGTGGAGGGAATTGACTATGGTGAGATATTTTCTCTGGTTGCGTAGCTGACATCTATTCGGTTCTTGTTATCACTTGCAACAACATATGATGTAGAAGTGAAATAGATGGATGTGAAGACAATGCTCCTTCATGGTGATTTGGAGGAAGATATATATGTCATAACAAAATCTTTTTGTGGTAAAAGGTAAATAAAATCTAGTTTGCAAGTTGAAGACGTTTTTATATGGTCTGAAGCAGTCTCCTAGAATGTGGTACTAAAAATTTGACACCTTTGTGTTGTCTATGTGATTTTTGAGATCTAAATCTAGCCATTGTGTATATTACAAATCTGATAATGGTCACATTCTCATAATTGTATTATACGTAGATGATATTTTGTTTTCTTGGAATGACCGGTATGAGTTTGATTTCAGATTTGAAGTCTCAATTGTCAGCACAGTTTGAGATGAAGGATCTAATACATAGCAAGGTATATTCTAGGGATGGAGATCAAAAGAGATAGAGCTAGCAGAAAGCTTTAGTTAAGCCAAAGCAACTATGTAAATTCAGTGTTGGAGAGATTCAACATGGTAGCTTGCAGCTAGTTAGTTGTTGTTGTGATGCAGGGGATGAAGCTTTCTATGGAGGATTGTCCAAAATCTCCTACTAAGATGGAGGACATGACTAGAGTACCATATGCGAGAGTTGTTGATAGTCTGATGTATACAATGGTTTGTATGAGGCCAGACATTACCCAAGTAGTGGGAGTTCCTAGTCAGTTTATGTCTAATCTTGCATGGGTATATTAGGATGCGGTAGACTGTTTAGATATATGTGGGGAACTTCCGAGTACTCTCTATGTTATCATGGTTATCATACTAGTTCTTAGAATTTTGTAAGTATTCGTGGATATGCAAATTCAGATTGGGAAGATGACATTGACAGCAAAAGATCTACCAATGGATATGTGTTCACAATGAATGGTGATGCTATAAGTTGGATGAGTAAGCAGTAGGTTGTAGTCACTTTGTCCACAAAAGAAGCAGAGTACGTGGCAACTTCTCATGTTTGCAAGGAAGCCATTTGGCTTAAGAGGTTGTTTTCAAATATTGGTTTTGATGCAAGATAGATTACTATCTATTGCAATATTCAAAGTGCCATTTTCTTAGTAAAGAATCCCACTTTTCATGCTAGAACAAAGCACATTGATGTTCAGTTTCATTTTGTTCATGATATGGTAGAAGATGGAAAGGTGATATTGGAGAAGGTTGAAAATTTGAGAAATATTGCAGATGCACTAAAAAATCCAATGAGCATAGATAAGTTTAGATGGTGTGTTGTTTCCATGGGTCTTGGGACCCTAAGTAGTTGATTATAAATGACTCATGATAGGTCTTTGACTAGTGGGAGATTGTCAAGATAAGTGTGTGTCTCAACCTGCAGTTAGCATTGGATAACTAAAACTATTGATCATGCATGAAGGAGATTTTAACATGCAATTAGAGGTGGATCTGTATATGGAGGTGGTTGCATTGGTTATAACTACCATCAATAATTAATAGCCTATGATACAATGTAGTTAAGTGGTAGTTATTATATCTCTACCAGTTGTTGCTTTGGATCACATGAAGTAAAAAGTCTAGTTAATGCTTCTAGCATTGTTATTAACTCAACTTTACACTTTGAGTTTGATTTGAATATTGCATGTGATGAAGCCTTATATTCATTTTCGTTGTTAACGATTACTCTATGCCTTAGAGTATTGAGCAAGATTGAAATTTGATCATTTATGAGACACTGTTATGCTACTAATATTATCTCAGTTTTTGTTGAAGATTGGTAAACACTTGGAAAAGCTTAGTGTTGATATTGTATTGTAATTGTTTGTTACTAATAATACAAAGTATTGTGCTTTTGGTGTGTGGGGTTTTTATCTGGAAAGGTTTTCCCCACATAAATATGTGTGTTATGGTATTATTATTTTATGCATATGTTTGAATGTGTTTCATTCATGTAACAGTTTAAGGATTTTTATGAATTTGCACTCTCCCCCACATAGATTAGTGTTGGAAGCGTTGTTCAGCACCTTTAATTTTGAATTGTTTGACCCGCACTATTTCATATGCACAACTTCTCAATATAAAGCACTTCCAGTAATTTATTCTGATTGATTGGTGAGACAAATGCCTATAAGATAGGGTTTCGATACAACATTCCCATGCAAATACAGGTTTGACAAATTTGTACGGGTTAAACCACTCAGTTTGGGAAAAATAAAGTTTGGATGGGCCTGACCAGATAGCCCTAGGTTGAAGACAAGATAAAATACAATGATGAAATATATGCCTGCCATTGATTCCATTCCTTGCTAACTCAAAATAAGATAAAATAGATTAACCATTTCAAAGACCGACAACTAGGGAGATTCCATAAACATACAGTACCATAAACTGCCAGGTATATACACCATTCCAACACTTGTAAGATAATGGTTGATTCCATAAACCTTTAGGCTAATCCTTTCAGAGTCTAAGACTTGCTATCGTATTGGACTTTTTAATGGCTTACCAATACTTCAATTACTATTTAACTCTAACATAAATCTGTCATTATGGAAAGAGTCAAATCTTTCAATCCCAGCATTTAAATTTTCCTGCCATATTTTACAAGTTTTTGCCTGATACTGTAATTCTCAGTTTAAAGTCTTTGCTAGTGTGAAAATCTCTATAAATTATAGAATTTTTGAAAATTCAATACCTTTTTTTAGCTTTTCTTATGTGTTAGATGAATTTAACAACCTACTTCTAATATCTAATTGAAAATAAATAAGTTGGTTATTTTCATTTGAGATTGAAGTAATTAAGATTAAGAAATTAAATAATATATAAGGAGAAAGAAAGTTGTTTGGATTTAGTATGATGTTGCTTTTGATTTTATTGACCAGATTATAAGTCATGATAGAAGACTAAAATTTGGGATTTTAATGTAAAATAGTGATCATGAGATTGTGACAAAGATGAACATTTTAAGATTTTTATTGTTTAGTCTAGTCTAGTTCTTGGCTAGGATGCACCACATGACCTAGTCTAACATGAAAGAATCTAGTCTTTGACAAATAGACTTGTTTAGAATAAGGGAGCTCTGCTATTTCTTTATCTATAGAATACAAAAGAAACAAGACAACCTATTTTACAAGATCAATGAAATTAACTTATTACACACATAAAATTTGCAGCATACACTAAAATGCAAAAAATATTTTAATTCTTTAACATAAAGAGAATACACCAACACTCCACTATCATTCCCATTCTTGATCAAACATGCAAGTATAGCTAGCTAGTACATACCTAGACTCTCCTAAAATAGAACACATTTATTAAATAACACTAACACTGCTATATAATATAAATATGGAAATGCTAATACATAAAGAATTTAAAGGAATCTAATCAAAATGTAATTGATATAGAAGGTTGAATCAAGAGTATTGTTTGTTAACAAGTTATATGGAACAATGAAAATACTATCAAATTAGAGATTTAACCTAACTAAGCATGTGATATAGCCAATAAGGTTAATGTACCAATAAAGAAAAAACATAAAAGTCATTTAACATCTAATATATGTAGACATCCTTACAAGAAAAAATCCACCACAAAACAGACCCAAATTTTTATTAATCATAATAAAATGTGTGCACAAATTATACAATCACTTATGACTTTGACAATAGTCTAGTAGCATAGGAGTACCTTCAAAATATCAAAAGCAAGCCAAAAAAGTGAATTTGACAAAGTTTTAGCTAGAGTTATTATAAAACTTGTGAAAGATGAGAAATGGATAATACTTATGGTGGATTAGTATAAGAAAATTAGTGAGATAAGAGTATGTGTTTGTAAAGGCGTAAATTTGCATCTAGTGCAATTTCCCATTATATTACCTCATTTTAGCCATACAAATTTGATAATCCAAAAACCCATCACCTTTGTCTTGATTTAAACATTTCTAGGAGGTTTGTGTGCTGCATGGATGTCTACATGTCAAGCACTTCTACCTTGATAGGATTCTCGGGTCAATGGATGTTAGGGAATTATTATTCCCTATTAACCTACAAGTTGTAATGGCCCTATGAATATTGACCACATAGAAGCAACCAAATAGCCATTTGAACTTCATTCTTTCCACTTTCACTCTCTCTATCTTCTACCACTTCATACTTCGCTTCTATTCACTCTCTTTCTCTCTTCACTTCACTTCTACACTATTTATTTGATCCTATGCCATTGTTATTTAGATTTGTTGAATCCCTACTCCATTGGTGTGGTTGTATTTCTCTTTGCCTTCCTCTCTCAGCTGCTCAAGCACGTAGAAAGGAGGGTAATATCCATCTACTTATTTGCATTATCTTGTTTTTAGTGTAGCATCTATATTGTCTATGCACTCTATATTTTGTCTCTATTCTCATTATTTCTTTATCTTTTTTATATCATGTGGTCTATTGGTTGTCCATAGAGGTGGAAGCACCAAAATAGGGGTTTGACTGAGGAAAACTCCAAAACACGGCCACAACATTTTTTCATTGTTTTTTGTGTAGGTACAATCTATTCATGAGGAGCTTGCTAGATAACTAGACCTTTTGTGAGTTATTTTTCTCTTCCCTTTTCTTTGGAATTTTGTTATTAAAATAGTTTATCTTTATAAGTTATAGTATCCTTATTTTTGTCTTCTATATTTTTGTATTTCCCCACTAAACTATCAAACTAGAGCTCTCGTTGATTAGCTCACCCTACAAGTTTCATTATGTAAACTTGACAATCTATCTATATGAGAAACCAATGGGTCTCTAAAACTACAATGCAGTATGTTGTATTCTGACCCACACACTAGTATCCTCTAGCTAGGATCTAGTTGGTCTGTAGTCAAAGACCATTTTGGTTTGCTCAACCATTTCCAAAAAAACCTCTATCATAAAAGATAAAGAAACTAGAGTCTAGTTTGCCCTTCCTTTTTAGCTTATTAAGTAGTTTTACGTAGCTGAGGGTAATTCATTCCCTTTAGGATCTTATGTGTCCTAGAGACTTAGGAGTAGTGAATCCCATCTACATTTTGGTGAACCTCACATGAACTTTCTCTTTTTTCATTTCTTTGTGTTGAAAATTTTTCCCTTGGGTCTTGGGCATTGTCATAGATTAGTGTGTCATGAAGATTTTATGAGCATCACAACCCAATCTATAACTTCCAGATTCATTTTCAAGAGAATTCTTCATCACACAACCTAGGAAGGTCATCTCTAGTTAAAGTGGTCCCTCTTTTGAAGAAATGGTTTCAGGTATGTCTACTAGATTTTCCACCACCTTTGGGGAAGCTACTACTTGTATCCCTACCACCCCTACTTCTCCTTCTGCTTCTTTTTTGGAGGACGATGATGCTCTTAAGGTTCCTATGAAATGAATTTTTTCCCTAGATAGAAGGCTTGGAGAGTTTGAGCGATACTTGGAAAAAGATAGTAGTCTTTCCCAAGCAACTACTATTATCAATAGACTGAGAACCATGTTAGATAAGGATTGAAGAACTATAGAACTCCTCTAAGGTCTTGCAAACATTATGGATACCCATGTCCTAGCCCATAATCCTAACTTCGGTATTACTTGCTTTGTTGGTTCTGAGATTGCTACACCACAGCTAGAAGTCTAGATGATTGAAGTGTTAGTATATATAGCTGAGACTAGTCCTTCTATCAACACCACCTTTGTGTCTGAGTAGACCCACACTTTCATAGTAAAAACGGCATCTTTAGGCTTCAATTCTTCCTCCCCTAATTCTTCTACTTCTAGTCATAGTACTAGAATCTCTATTGGTCCTAGTGTTGGGGGATTTGTTGGTAGAAGGGTTGGTGGCTCTAGCAGTGGTTCCTCTGGTCCTACCTCATCTTTTGATTCTATCTTTAATGCTTTATTTCAAAACACATGAAAAATGCATAACTAGTTAACAAACTTGGCCAACTCTTCTTCAAGTCAACCCATGTTCCAACCCTTCTTTCATCATAGACCTATTTCTATTACATCTTAAACACTCATATTCCTCAGGGGATGGAGATTCCTAAGTTTGAGAAGTATAGTGATTATGGAGACCCTTAGACGCATGTATTAGTTTCCAATGACATGTGCACTAACTTCTTCCACCATGATGCTTTGATGGTACTTTGTTCATGTTCTCTTAAGGATGTTGCTCTCGAGTGGTATTGTTCTTTGCCAGATAATTTTGTTTTCTCAATTGGCCAGCTAGTGAATTAGTTCCTTAGACAATTCCAAGCTGATATTGGGTTGAATATGGCATTTAATGATCTCATTCAATGTAAGCAAGGGGACCATGAAAGGGTTACTAATTTCATTTCTCATTATCAGGCATTGTTTTCTTAGATTTCTTATCCTCTACCTAATTCATACGTCCTAAAGGTTTTCATTAGGAACTTTTAGAAACTATTGTAAGAAAATTTTGTCCTAATGAAATACCATTCCTTTGCACATCTATGTTTAGCATTGCATGAGTATTAGGAGATATTCACTCTATTTGGGGGTTCATCCTTGCACTCCCATCAATATAATCGACTAGTAGTTTTTGTTTTTGGTGATGAAAAATAATAATAAGGCCATTGTAAATATGGTCTCTTCTCCTAAAGGAAAAAGAATAGGATGAAACATAACTTATACAAAGTTATCTAAAATACTATACCAAATTTCTACAAAAACTATTAAAAGATAAAATTTCAACATTACCAGATATCTAACCTCTCCTTGAGCCTTATGTAGAATGGTGTGATGCACAACAGTTTTTCCAATTTCATCAATTGCATGGGCATGACATCAAGCAATGCGTCCACTTGCATCATGAGATTCAAGATCACATTAACGATGGGACTATCCATCTTGATGGGAGGAATCAAAACTCTAAAAAAATTGTGGCTAAGCCTAACAACAAACTATAGATTTACATAGATCCATTTCCTTCTCGTTTTGAAAATTTGGTCATGTAGTCCTTTGTGTCTTCTAATCTTTTCTCGTTTGAGTATGTGAACATGGTCTCGTTCATTTGTATGAATCTTATAGAAAATTTTAGTATTATTCTTGGCATAACTTTGACCTCACATGGTCTTCCATTAAATAAGGAGCCCTCTTTGTTGTCATAGCCCAAATTTTATTTCATTTTAAATTATAATGTGATAAATTAAATTATTGAGGAAATTCAATATGTTGAATGAAAATTTTGATATTTCTGAAAATTTTGAAAGAAGTTGACCATCATTGACTATGTGATCTTTAGAATTATCTTGTAACTTTATCATGATTGAACATTACTAATGAACTATGTAAGTGAAAGTGTGTGAAATTGTAGGATAATAGGATGAAGGATGAGAACATGGTTGAAGTAGGATCGTTTTGTTGGATCAAATGGTAAGCTTGATGGAATATGGGTGCGCACACCACAAAATAGCATGATAAATACATTTGAAATTCATATAGGAGAGTTATATTAATCTGACTTGAAATGATTTGATGATTGAAAAGATGTACTTGTGAAATGTAATCCATGTGTAAATTATATTCAATTAACAATCTTGAGCTTGTGTTTTGAGAATTTAAAAGAAAATGAAAGTGTGACTTAACATGTAAATGAATGCATGCATTACACAAAGGCTTATTTTAAAGACAAGAAAAAAAAAATCATTTAAAATGTATTTTGTTCCAAATGGAAATCAAAGTTCCTTCTTATTTAAATGTTGGATATGTACATGAAAAGATCCATATACAAATACATACACACGTATATATATATACATGTATATTGAAAAATGCACATATGTGTGAATGAATATGAATATGAAAATAAAAATATATATAACATATATATATATAAATATATACATATATATATATACATATATATACATATACATATATATATATATATATA